>BQNB010205410.1:0-10619 GCA_026074375.1 Tanacetum coccineum | reverse complement strand
GAACTCTTGCTAAAATTACTCATGTGGGAAATTTAAAACTGAATAATGACTCGATTTTGTTTAATGTTTTAGTTGTGCTTGAATATATTGTTAGTTTGTGTCACACCCCCAAAATGGGTCGCAACGGAATTAGAACCGGGGTGTGACGTCATAAATATCTCAAACACAAATTACAAGAGAACGACCACTATATGGACGTTTTGAAAAATAATACCTCGTTGCATTAGATTAAATAAATAAGGTCTTACAATAATTCGAAATATTTTAAAGTCATTGCGGAAGCATAAAAATAAGTTTTAAATGACAACATGCATTTAAATAAGTAATCCATGAAAAAGGAAATGCATGAAGACTCCAACTAGCAATCAAGAAGTCCCAAACGAGTTAAGCACCTGAGAAAAATGCTTAAAAATGTCAACAATAATGTTGGTGAGTTCATAGGTTTAAGTAAAGACCGCAACATTTATAAATGTATGACTATTGTAACACATACAATATCACAGACACCGAAGCTATGACGTACATATGCAATTTAATGCACAAATAAAGTATAGTGCCCAAATAGGTGGCCGGCCAGAAACTACCTAATTTACCGACATGGTATACGTCCGTTTGATCTGTCTCTCCGATACACATTTAACCTTAATTTGAATCAATATAAACTAGTAATTTAACCTTAATTATAAACTTGATTCATTTGCTCACACATTTCCAACTTTAAAAAGAAGCTTTTATGTAAAAAAAGAGCAGATAAAAAAAATCCTTAAACGTAATAGAAATATATTTTTAATCAATGGGTCAGGGGTACAATTCTTGAAAGTTGAAACCTAGTCCTAAAAGGCTAAACAAATCTTATTTATATTCAATCCACTCATTTATAAACCAAGCCCAGTGGCCCAAACACTAAAAATAACCTAACGTTAGAGCCGTACCATGAATAACACACAAATGAATGCTGACTATGTTCCACTTTACTCTTGTTTCAAAACCCCCAAACATTCAAACCCTAACAAAAAAATGTCAGACCACATACCATTTGAAATTCAATCAGAAATCATCAAAAGGCTCCCAGTAAAATCAGTTGCTCAATGCAGGTCAGTTTCGAAACTATGGAAGTCTCTTATCCATAGCTCTGAATTTATAAGTAGCTATCACACTTGTAAAACCCAACCACGGCAACATCTATTTATTAGATATAAGTTAGCTAATGAACTAAAATATGTTTCGGTTTTGGATGATGATTCTTTCCCTAACCACAAATCTTCCCTAACCGTCCCCCAGCCCGTTAGCCAACTTGGATACATATTAACACTCACTTCAGTCAACGGGTTGTTATGTTTTTTCGGTTCGCTCCAAGATGTTTTCGAGGAGAAGATAGCTGTTCTTTGGAATCCTTCTGTTGGGAAAGCAGTTGGTATTCCTTTATCTAATTCATTGCGTCTACCAAATGGACTTACTTTTATTGGTTTTGGGGTTTGTCCCAATACTAGTGACCCCAAGCTTGTTAGAATTAATACTATTGGTTATCCGACGGTGAACTGGGAGGTAGAGGTTTTTATGTTAAGTACACGTGTTTGGAAAAGTGTGTCTAACATTCCTCCTGCTTTTAGAACTTGTGATTTGACGTTTGGTCATGTTTTTGTCGATGTGTTTATTTATTGGCCTTCTTATGATAATATTAAATTGGCTGTTGGAATTAGGTCTAATTTGATCATTTCGTTTGATTTGATGAGTGATGAGTTTGGTGAAGTGTGTCTTCCGGGTAAGTTAGTACGCATAAATAAATTCACGATCTCGAAGGTCTATGAGTCACTTGGTTTGTTTGAGTATTATAATGAAGGCGAGACAAGGTTTTGTGATGTATGGATAATGAAGGAGGGTGTTACCAAGTCATTTACTAAGATGTTGAGTATTAAGGCACCAGATAGTTGGGTGCGTTATAGAGTATTAGTTATAAGAAATAACGGTGAAGCTATAATTGAAAATATTGATGACACAAATTACTCGTCTGTACTTGAAGTTTATGACCCCTCCTCAGGACGTATCAGTGGTTTGGGGATTAATGGATATCCTTACTCGTTTTCAATGAATTCGTACATGGAAACCCTACTGTTACTTGATCAGTCAAATTCTATCATATAGTGGCGATGGTGGCAAGGTATAGAGATTAACAAGTTGCTACACATTCAACTATTCAAGTCTTCCTAATGCGAAATATAGGTTATTAAAAAGATAGATGCATTTTCTCGCCCGGTTTCAGAGTACTGATGCACTTAAGTGGCTACGCATTTGGTTGGGTTTGGGTTTGAATGGCGGGTGTTCCTCCTGCGATTGTTTGGATTTCCAGTCTTACTCGTAGTAGTTTTAGGGTCGTTTTATCTAGAACTATCGTTTCTCCATTGTAATTCCTAGCATCTTAGCTAGTTTTATTTAGTTGTCTGTTGCTTAAAAATTAACAAAGAGAAATGCATGCTTTATAAATTGAAATTTGTGTTTAAATGTCAGATACATGTTGCCAACATTAATGATAATATCTGGATAGTTTTGCACAGTTCTTTCATGTCCCTCCTCCTGTTCTTATTCATGAATGTGTGTTCTGCAACCTAGGAGAATGAATAAAATAGCCATTCCGATTTATTCTTTGAGTGTGCTTTTTCTGAAAGATTGTCAGTTGGAGCATATGAGTTCGTCTTGATAATGCTCCCAATAGTTGGCTATTTGTCATTAATTTTCAGAAAAGCATTCCTTAAAAATTTAAAAAAATTGGAGTGTGTTACAGAGTTGCTCATTGGTGCTTTGATGTATTGTCTATGGCAAAGAAACTCGAGGCGCTTTAAACATTGATCAAGGTCTGTTTAAGAATTGAGTAAACAGATAACTGATGTGATTACTGGTTAGGTTTAGGCCTTTAGGATTGAACTTAATAGCCACTAAGCAAGTTGAAGAAGCTGCTGAGATATGGGGTTTTCATATTTTTGAGTCGGACATAGTGCTCAAAGTTTCTTTGACTTTGAGCATTGTGTCCGTCTCCAAACTCAAGAAACTTTGAGCACGCTTTGATGTATGGGTCATCTTAGTTCTAGTTGTGATTAACGAGATGTGTGGTGCTGTCATTTGTGATGCTTGTGAAAGCGCGTGTCATTTGAAATGTTTGCAATTTAACTCAAAACCGATATCTGGAGAAGATTGGCATTGTTTAAATTGTGTGGAAAACAGCAATGGGAAACCTTTTTCCCTCAAGTATGGCCATGTTGTGAGAATTGCAAGTAAACCAGAGATGTCTTCTAGCTCAGCACGAGTTCAACAGTCTATAGAGAATAAAGTACAATCATCTAATGGGAATAATAACCAGAAAAAAATGTCAAGTGTTACAGATGCTTTGTTAAATCCGTTATCTCAAAATGGAATAAAATTGGAATGCAACCAAGAAGATGATATGAGGGAGGATGAGGAAGACGTTGAGTGGGTGGGGGATAATTTTGTGAAAACAAGTGAAACTTGTACTGTAGTTGAGAAGAATGAAGGAACAGTATCTAGTAGCATGCATGATGTTGAGTGGGTGGGGGATAAGCTAAATGAAGCTGATGGCAAGACGTATTATCGATCTTGCTGTATCAATGGAACCACATATCAGCTTCAACATTATGCTCTATTTAGCTCTAACGGCAAAAATCTTGTGCCTGGTAAACTACAGGTGAGTAGCCATTGTGTTAAACTTTAGAACGGACCTGTCAGCCTAATTCCAGTGGACCCAGCCTGCTCTTTGAGCCTTTTCTTGTTATATACAGTATTCATCACTTGTGACACTTAATAAGTATACGCCTTCTTATTATGTTTATGTTTTTTGCTTTAAAAAATTTGTCATGGATGCTAGTAGTTATTTTAAACAAGGATTTGTTGCAGGAAATGTGGGAAGATAGTAAGACAAATAAGAAGTGGGTCACCCTGACACGCTATTTCTTTCCTGATGATTTGCCTGAAAGAGTGTGTCATCCATGCGCTCCAGAAACTAATAAGGTGAAGCTCTAAATACAATTTGTTAGTGCCATTCATAATTTCTCATAGTATATAATTACAAGTAGGAAGGATTTATTGTAGATTATTGTAACTGGTTGGTGGAAATATGGTTTTTTTTTCCTTCCCTAAAACGGGTCAAACTGGTAAAGTTTTAGAATTGGTTAGAAATTGAATGGGTCAAATGGGTAAACCAGCTCAATGTGTTCTTACTAGATGCTTAATACCTCCTGATTGGTTTCTTCATAAAAAAATAAACTACTAACATTATGGTTTTTTATCTTCTTCAGTGCATTAGTTAATTTGTTCTATTAAAAAGAAACAAAGTGTTGACTGGTCAGTCTGACCCAACTTAACTCGGGTAAAAAAGGTACCCATCAACCAACCCGACTGGCCGACTGACTCGCCATTTTGCCACCTCTAGTCCTCTACTAGTAACAATAAAACAGAGATATATTGAAAGTTTTGTAGCTTAATATTAATCAGCTAAAGGTTTCACTGCATGTACAGTTTATTTATTTTTTACCTTTTGTTCTTCCCGTGAGTGGTTCTTTAACTTAACATGAACTATTGCAGTAACCCACCTTGCAATTATTAAGCAAGAAATTTACGTTTCATTATAATTTACAAAAGCTGATATAACTTTCATGTTGTGGCTCTCCTTAGGTTTATGAATCCAACTATCAATTAACATTACCAGCTGGCTCGATTCATGGTCCATGCGAAGTTCTACCTCCAAAGAAGTTCTCTAAAGAAAGAGCAATGCAAAGTCGTGCACAGTGACAAACCAAAACCGCTTTTTCTGTGCAAGGGTGGTTTGTGTTTTGGGGGGTGGGGGGAGGGGGGGGGGGGGTTGTGGTCAGTTTGTTCTCTATTATGTATCAGTATAATTAAGGAGCAAGTTTAGGAAATATTCATTAATTTTTCTTTAAAATTGAATTTCGAAGTAGATGATATATTTAAAATTGCTTTTTATGATTCTATGGTCGCTTTTTGTAATCTTTTACCTACCATAACACTGTGTTTCTAATATTCTGATCAAATATTTAAAGGATGTGGCCATCGGTCTGATAGTTAAATAATGTTGTTCTTGCAGATGGTTTTATGCATAAAGACGGCTGTTTCGAGATGTTACCTGTTAGCAGCAATATTATGTCAGATTTTTTTGTTGCCTGCTCGATTGAACTCCAGGTTGGATCCTGAGGATCTTATCCTAGATATGAGTTTTGAGTAGTGCCTTTTTAAAGGAATTTATAGGTTTTGAGGAGTTGTACTGGTATCGAGTACATGTTTAGAGCTGGTGATGTTAACAAGAGATATTATTCATGGTGGAATCTATATACAATCTAAAGCTTTTACGGCATCTCCCTTTTCAAGGTTCATTAATCTTTGAGATTGTGTTTGTTTGCTTATTAATTTGTTAAAAAGGGAATTGTTACATGCTCTCTAGATCAGTCCGAAATCATGTTTTGTATGATGAAAACTTCAGCTGTCAAAATGGTCAAATATAATCAAAGTTCGCTATGTAGTAATGGTAGAACAGTAGATGATATCCGGAGACGATGCTTTTCCAAAGCTGAGGGTATCAGAATAAATATCACCCACCGGACCTATATTTTATCTCGACGAATCAATAAGTACATGAGTGTTGCCACACCTGATACACGTTCATATTTAATTCAAACGTAATTATTTATAAAGAAAACTCGAGATCTGTAATTTAGTTCATCCGTGGACTGTGACTATAACTTCAAGATAAGAGGAATTTGGAATCTTAGTTTTCTTCAGAGTGAACATCACACCGTAATCACTTATCTTACTGTCTGCAAGTTCGAGTAAAACCAAGATTTTAGTGAAGTTATCAAAGCTAAACCAAACAAGCGTGGTTTTTCGCCTCAAACTCTACAACTTATTTTGGTTGAATTTGCGATTTGGTTACTCACCCACACCTACACTAATACCAAGTCAAGTCTTAAATAGCAATTATACTGACCGTTCAATATTCACCTCATATATCGACGCCTGAGCATCAACTCTACAAAGTATAGCAGAATAAACCCAAATAGTACCATTCATCTCAACTATAGAAACGTTCCTTAAAATTTAATACTATATCATTTCACTCAAATAAGTCGGCATACATGAATATTCAAAACAAAAAATCCAAAAAACATAACAAAACTTATAAACAAAGTCAAGCTTTTTCTTTGGCTTTGATGTATGTGGCCTTCCCGTGGCCGTTTCTGGACTTTTCCATGGTCATCTGAAGATGTTCACCTCGTTACCATTAGGCCAACTTGGGGATTTAGAGATTAGCTTATTTGATGTGCTTATTGATATTTGATAAAGCCAATAAGCTCAATTTTTATGGCTTATGAGTTTATCAACTTGAGCTTATGTACTTTTTAATAAGCAATAAGGTCATGTCCATAAGCTCCTTAGCAGTTAAAATTGACCTAATTGGCTTTTCGAAATCTCAATAAGCCTATGAACTTATCACATCTATTTATTTGCGGGTTAAACTGTTTATGGCACTGTATCGTGAGTAATTGACTTGCTTCCCTGTTTAGTAGGACTTTTGGAAAGAACAACTGCCCGCATACCATACTGAGCCGCAATAAGAGGTTAACCGCATTATGTGGTTCATAAAATTTGGCGATATGCGTTAATTTGATTGGGTAAATTATAAAACTGTTCATGGAAACGCGCCCCCCCCCCCCCCCCCCCCCCCCCCCCCCCCCCCCCCCCCCCCCCCCCCCCCCCCCCCCCCCCCCCCCCCCCCCCACCCCCCCCCCCCCCCCCCCCCCCCCCCCCCCCCCCCCCCCCCCCAAAAACCCACCCCAACCCCCCCCCCCCCACAAAACCCCCCAACCTTGTATGGATGTAAAAATCTTTCAGATATAAAAAGGACTAATTATTTGAAGAAGTTCTTATTTTCGAAAGTCAAAATCCACAGTGAACTAAGTTAATCTAGAACTATTTGAGAACATGTTAAATTTGAAGTTGATATGAATCCTGTGACATGAAGTTGCAGCTTTGCCTAATTGCTAGAACTGGTAGTTTCTAAAACTGTTTGTATCTGTGTCTAATGTTATGTTTAGGACGTTTAGACAAGCGTATTGAGAACGTCGCAATTTTATGTCTGAATTTAGCTAGTGATGCTACTTGCTAGAGTAATGGCACCAAATTATGTGTACTGGTGTTGCTAACCAGTTTAGTTGGTACTGATTATCCATGCTTCACCCTCTCTGATCTTTGGTGCTATCATATGGTTCCCTTTTGTTGCTCTTATATAGGGGTTGTTTAGGTAAGCGTAATTGCAAAAATCTTTAGATCTATAGCTTAAGCTAATTTGTCTTTGTTCCTCTCAAACTAGCTAACGAGCACCATTAATGAGCTTACCCAAACACTCCCTTTTGCTGCTAACATGAGTCATAGTTTCGTGTAGAAGCACTTCCCTTGTCCTAACCTATTTAGTTTTCTGATTGGGTAAGACTGTGTTAATGACTATGTTTACAAAGTTTGATTAAAACTATTTATAATGATGATTACTATAAAGTGTTTCTCATGGATGCATACATGTATTTTTATTCTCTATCAGATGGAAGAAGATGAGTTTTATTCACCAAGGGCGACTGAACCGCGTCCAGCATCACATGGTGTTTGAAAGTCACCATCAGACAAATCAGTAAATTTACCATTTGAATTGCTCACAAGTGAAGCAAGACGTGGAGGGTCCAATGCATCGACTAACAGTCATCTTGGAAAGCATTCTACAGTGCAGCATCACATGAACCTCATTCAAGCTCCTACCCATGAAGAAATTGCTAAAATTGTTCAAAACATAGTAAATGCTCATATGCCGAAGCCAGATCACAAGACATGGACTGTTCCTTCAACAAACGACTGCATGAACAAGGTACTGACTTGCCAAACATGCGAGTGTGTGATTACGGGATGTATGGTGTTGTCATTTGTGATGCTTGTGAAAGCGCGTGTCATTTGAGATGTCTGCAATTAAAATCAGAACCGATTTCTGGAGAGGCATTGTTTAAAGTGTTTGGAAAACAGCAGTAGGAAACCTTTTCCCCCTAAGTATGGCCGATGTGTGAGAAATGCAAGTAAACCAGAAATGTCTTCTAGCACAGCACGAGTTCAACCGT
This sequence comes from Tanacetum coccineum, assembly GCA_026074375.1. Classification (NCBI taxonomy): domain Eukaryota; kingdom Viridiplantae; phylum Streptophyta; class Magnoliopsida; order Asterales; family Asteraceae; genus Tanacetum; species Tanacetum coccineum. Next base: position 2,442 of record BQNB010205410.1, on the reverse strand, counting down.
CTACAGAGAAGAAAGTACAATCATTTGATGGGAATAATAACCAGAAAAAAATGTCAAGTGTTACAGATGCTTTGTAAAATTTGTTACCTCAAAATGGAGTAAAATTGGAATGCAACCAACAAGATGAAATGAGGGAGGATGAGGAAGGCGTTAAGAGGGGTAATTTTGTGAAAACAAGTGAAACTTGTACTGCAGTTGAGGAGAATGAAGGTTCGGTATCTAGTAGCATGCAGTTGATCGAAAGACGTATTATCAATCTTGCTGTATCAATGGAACCACATATCAGCTTCAACACTATGCTCTATTCAGCTCTACCGGCAAAAATCTTGTGCCTGGTAAACTACAGGTGAATAGCCATTGTGTTAAAAATCATAAGTGGGAATGGCTATCAGAAACCTCATTCCACACAACACATTAAAAATCAGCATATGAAGTTTATTTACTAATCATATCTTAAGTTTCCAACCGACAATCGTCCATGGAGACTTATAATGTAGAAGGAATACATTGACTGTTTAGCTTAGACTGTAGAAAATAATCATGAATCTATATCGTTTCACACAGTTGAAACCGAAAAATCTGTTAACCTGCCTTTGGTTGACTTCCGTTTAACCTTTATTTCTCCAGACAAATAAGAGCAGGAGGAGGGACAGAAAAGAAATATGGAACACTATCCAATCATTATCATTCATATTAAAAGCATCCATTCACATATAAACACAAATATAAAATTTATATATAATGCATTTCTCTGTTTTTCAAGGCAATCATATTACTGTAATTAAAATGAACTAGCTAAGATGCTAGGAATAATGACACTGAAACGATAATTCGGCTAAAACAGCCCTAAAACTACACCAACCCTAGACTTGCAAATGTGAAAATCAAAACAATCGAAGGAGGAATCCCACGCAATCCAAACCCGACCAACCAAACGCGTAACAACTTAAATGCAGTCAGTTGGTACTCTGAAAAACGGGCGAGAAAACGCATCTAGCTTTTTAATAACCTAAAATTTGCATAAGGAATTGAAGACTTGAATAGTTGAATGTGTATCAACTCTTTGATCTCTATACCTTGTCATCGTCTTCAATGAATGATAGAATTTGACTCATCAAGTAAGAGTAAGGTTTCCATGTATGAATTCATTAAAAATGAGTAAGAAAATCCATTAATCCCCATACCACTGATACTTCCTGATGAGGGGTCATAAACTTCAAGTAACGACGAGTTTGTATCATCAATATTTTCAATTATAGCTTCACCGTTCTTTCTCAACTCCAATACTCTATAACGCACCCAACTATCCAGTCCCTTAATACTCAACATCTTAGTAAATGACTTGGTAACACCCTCCTTCATTATCCATACATCACAAAACCTTGTCTCGCCATCATTATAATACTCAAACAAACCAAGTGACTCATAAACCTTCGAGACCACTAATTCATTCGTGTGTACTAACCTATCTGGAAGGCACACTTCACCAAATTCATGACTTTTCAAATCAAACGAAATGATCAAATTAGACTTAATTCTATCAGCCAATTTAATACTATCATAAGCTAGCCAATAAATAAAGCCATCGAAACAAATATGACGAGACATCAAACCACAAGTTTTAAAAGCAGGAGGAATGTTGGACATACTTTTCCAAACACGTGTACTTAACATATAAACCTCTACCTCCCAGTTGTTCACCGATGTTGGAAAACCAAATAGTATTGATTCTAACAAGCTTAGGGTCACTGGTGTTGGGACAAACCCCAAAACCAATACAAGTATGTCCATCCGGTATTCACAATGAATTAGATATAGTAACACCAACTGCTTTCCCAATAGAAGGATTCCAAAGAACAATTATCTTCTCGTCGTCGTAAAATATTTGGCCCACCTAAGTTAAAGAGATAGGCTCATCCAAGTTAAAGGTAATGTTTTTACTTTTACTCTTTAACTCCCTTTAGATTTCGCCATCACTATTGGCCAACCTGAGTAAAAAATCCTGACTTCATATTTTTTAATGAGCCACATGTATCATGATCCAAAAAGTAATTTCTGGGCATCATAAGAGCAAACAAGAGAATAATATCATATATTAACATAGGGACAACGGTTATACGATACAGTATCAACCAAACCTAGTACATTTTTAGATTGAATGCAACAATAATACGGAGTTACTATTAGCTACCAAATTCAGCATGTTACAGCATAAGTTCGATAGTGTTAATTCAGTTAAATCACAACAATCAAAATTGATGTAGCTATAAATTTCATTTAGGGCATACATCAGCTATAGTTCTTTTGTGTTAATTCTTCTAAATCACAACAATCAAGATTGATCTTACTAGATACTTTATTTGGGGCATATAAGGTTGGGATCAGCATTCAAGACGATCCAAGGATACTCCAAGATCTTCTCAAGAGAGAGCCTTTTTGCAG
>BQNB010205406.1:0-10619 GCA_026074375.1 Tanacetum coccineum | reverse complement strand
ATACCCTTCTTTACAATAACATCCCTCCTTGAATCTACTACCGTGTAACCCTACCTTTATGAATCAATAACTTGAATCGATTTCTTGAGTCCATAATTTTGATACTCATTTGTTCTTTTTACAATCGAAACATGGTGTTTTCAATGTTTTCAATCTACAGTTCGGTAACAAGTAATTGCCTAATCAAGATTGGACTGCACTTTTGTTCATCAACAACAATTTTCCAGGTATCAACTTGTAATTATTTTTAATATCCATATGTTATTCAATATATACTTTGTTGGATGATTATTTTGTTGGCTATTAAACATCAAATTAGTTTCATTGTGATATTAAACATAAAGTTTTAAAATTAACAAATCAATTAATTTATCCTTTTGTTTTGGTAGATATTGAGAAGATGGTATCGTTGAAGGTAATGATCATCATATTTAGTTCGATTATTTCGTAAATTAGGGAAGTTGTGTTTCGGTGTTCGTTGTGTGGGCGCTTTTCTTATCCTATTATTGTTGACAGAGGTATGTTTAGTTCCTGACTATGCAATTTTTGTCATAGTTATGATGGTGAAGTTTATAGATATTGAATAGCATTGATCGATTGAACACATTTTGGCATTCTTTAACAGATTTGCCGATAAGCAAATTGCAAGAGTTCAGACTCTTGATGAAATCCCTGAAAGGGTACACCTCATAATACAGTGAGCTTGCCGATGCATGAAGAGTTTGTCGATGCTGCAAAACCTGGTGACGGAGCTCAGGTAAGCTGTGATTTCTACTTAGGGAGTATATGATTAGTTCGATATGTGTTTATCTACTGTTTTTGACCGATTGATTGTTGTAACTGTTTTTTTAATATATCACTTGGATATGCAGGGCTATGAGAGTTCCAAGAAATGTTGTGAATATCAAGCCTGATACAAAATAAATTTGTAACTGTTTTCTTTGTTGTTACATCTCTAAGAATATTATTAATTATATGCTGATGTCTACACATTTGTAATGAGAAGGCGTTGAAGAAAATTTATGATGTCCTTGCTCAAGCTGTGTGTTTGGAATAAAAAGCAAAGACTATTTTATCCTGCGAGATTCAGATATGAGAGTTTGAGGATGTTGTAAGGTCTGTTACGACTGAACCTTGCAATATGTAGTAGACAGTAGTACGTTATGGCATTAATCCTTTAACCGAAAAACTTAAAATTTTAGGATGTCGAAGGACCTTTATAAATCTATACCAATTCTTGATGCTGTCAAGGGAGCTTTGGTTGTGGCAAAGTCCTGGTTAACCAAGTCTAAGCCAATTTTAGTATCTGATCTTAGTGTGATGCCGATTTTAAATTATTTGCTTAGAGTTGACACACTAAAGGTTTAGACTAAGTCTGTGATATTATGCATGAGTAGGTTTATGCATAAATTTCTTTATTAGCCAGTTAAATTTAAATTAAATTCCATTTTTATAGATTTTAGTTTCGGAATCGATGGTACTGAAGATTCTTTTGGAAGCGTGGTCTTTGCTTGAAGATGTTTTAGAGAATTTTATGCAGTGAGAGTCTAATGCTTATACTGCACTAGATAACGCATAGGTGTTTTTATATAGATGGAGGTTGATGAACAACGATTTGTAGATGCTAAAGCTGAACTTGCTGATTTAAGGGCAACATTCGACGAGTTAGAAATGTTTGACTTTTATATCATATATATTGCACGTATGCTTGAAACTGTATCAATAAACTATGTAGTTTATCCGATGCCAATTATTTATAATCAATGTTGCTTTATGAAACTTCTGTATGTAGTTATGAGAAAATTTCTGGCCATGTGCATGGATGTTTTGGAACTCTCAAAGGCCATAAAAACTAAAGGTAGAGAGGCAGAGTCTTATATTTATGAAATTAAGGTATTTTGCTTAAGCCATGACCTCCATTTTTATTGTTATGCTTTTTTTTTGTTACGTCAATATAATCATATCCTTGTGATCAACCATGTTGCATCTTCTTAGACTATCGGTCGAGCTTGTGAAGATATGCAGACATACAATCAGCACTTGATGCAGCAGGTGATGGAGAGGTTTGATTACAATATCAAGGTTATTATTTTGATCCTGCATCTCTTAATAGTTATAGGTTAATTTTGGTGTTAACATGTAAGGTATTTTACGTCTGACAATTCAATGGTTTAAAAATGTAACAAATACTTGCCTATCATAAGCATTACCTCACAATCTTATAGTAAAGTTTTAGAAAAACAAAAGGATTAGATAAACAGATCTTTGTTTTCTATTTCGAGATTTTAGTGTTGTGGATTGCTGTAGGTGGTAAATGGTGTAATGACCATCACCAGTAACCAAAGATAGCCATAAACAAACTCCCCTTTAGGCAACATTATTGTTGTAGCCAAACACCCCTTTAGACAACAATAACTAAAAAAGCAGTAACCAAACACCCCTTTAGACATCAATTAAAAACCTTTTTTTCATGTTGGTTGTTCAAAATTGATAATTATGAGTAATATAATGAGTCCACAAGTGAATACTTATTTATATTCACTTTTATTATAGAAAAATTAGTTTTTTGCAAAGAGAAAGTTAACTTTGTTATGAGCAAACGTGTTAAATATAGTTATAAAGTTATTATAGTTCAACCATAGCCATCAACATCAAAGTTTAAATATGAAAATGCTTACAAACATAGTTTTGTTTTTATCTTACCACCTCAAAGATATACGCGAGATTATTTTTTAGAAGTTATATGGACCTTAGATTGGCATGTTGAGAAGGTTTTGCTGGGCGGATAACTCTAGAAACAAGCATAACATGTACAACTTAATAATAAGAATATGAAAAATATATCCTTTCCTAGGCCTTTGATGAAGCATGTGTTGAGTTACAGGCATATACATAAGCAACTCATTTGTTTGTGATCAGGTCTTTTCTTGTGTTTAACAGGGTGGGTATGTTAAATATGATTAATGAGAGGCATATTTTCTTTGAAGTTGTATCAGAAAATAAACCCATTAAATACAAGATTAGCCTAGCAAAGAGTGGCATCAAAGCAAAAGGCAACACAAAGGTGAGATAGGGAAGTACACAATGGTAGTTTCAAGTATTAGCAAGCAAATATATGATATGGAAGTACACACCATGGTTAAAAACAATCACACATCCATCTTTATCCCCCTATATTAGCTTGATTGTGATATAGTTCAAATCTAGAATATGCAACCATTTATCATTTTTAGTGTGCGCTGATAGAATTCGTGCAAATTACAATCACTTTGATTGAGGATCTCGCTTTCATTATATGGATAGTTTTGAAACTAAGGAAACAGGTTCTGGAAACGTGAATACGCTTAGTCATGTTACACCTCCTATACCTAAGTCATCCAGCTTCTTTGCAGATTATGGAATGGACAATGGTTTTTTTCAAAAAAAGTACTTCATCAAAAGTCCAAGTAATACCATCTGTTTTTTCATATTAGTCTTTAAATGTGGGTAAATCATAAATTTGTAGTTTATAGTTTTCATATTAGTCTTTAAACTGAATGCTTAAATAGGTAAAAAGATAGGAACTTTGTTGGCTGTTAGGGGTTTTGGTTTATATTAATATTTGGTAGTAAAACTTTAAAAGATATGAAATTTTGATTGGTTGTCGGAAAGTTAAGTAACATCAAGCTCAAAAGGTCGATATTTAGTGAGTGCAATATGTGAACCTGAACTTTGGTATATGAAAGAAACTCCATTCTTTGAAGTTTGAGCCTGATTTAAACTATCCTAAACATAAGACATATATCCAATGAAGGTTGAAAGAGATGTACAAAAAAAATAACAGTAGTAAAGCTATAACAGATGACTCAATTGACCTTAAGCTTCTTTCATAAAAAATCTTTTACACATGTTATAAACCATCATAAAGTAAGAGATAAATATTAAAAATGTTTAGGCAAACATTACCTTAAGTTCTGCACTGTCTATTCATCTCGGCGTGATAGTTTGATTATGCAGTCCCAAACAGCCTATAAGAATACATTTTCCCGTTGTCGAAGTCACCAAGTGTCCCACCTTTTTCCAGCCTTTGCAAAAGCATGCCAAAGTGACCATTAAATCATGACAAGCAACCATTTAACATGCATCAATAATTAAATAACATAGTGACTTAACAAGTTAGATCAAGTAAGAGTGTTTGGGAGTGCTTACCTAAACTACCTATCCTACATTGTAGTATAAATTAAGAGTACGAGTAACTTCTTTAGTAGTTGTTATCATAAGCGACTGAGTTCCTAATATCCACAGAGGAGCATATTTAGTTTCAAACAATGCAATTATGGAATACGAATTCATACTACTTTTAACACCCTCGACTACTTTATGGTGCACCTATGACCAACCCATTGGCCTATTTTTTTATGAAATCTTAGAAATATCTAAGTAAAACATACACCACTCTTCATGACTAATGCCTTTTTTTTGCTAACTATCATATAAATAAATGTGGGACTTTAGATTTTGGTTAAACATTTAAAAAAATGACTAATGCCTTTTTTGTAATCTACTTTTAAAAAATGAACCTGATTATCTTCGGTGATTCGTTTTTATGTTCTCAAGTAATGCCAGTTGTAATATTCATTAACACCCGTCCAAAACCTAAAAGTGAAAGATAACGCTAAAAGTAGAAAATGAACACGATTCAACTATAGATTATAGATAGCTCAAACTAACATTTTTTGAAAACTTAATGATTCTGAAATGTTTAGTTATGGGCAGTTCGCAGAGGAAACGAAATGTAAAGGCTCAGATTAAGCCGTGTTTCAAGACAACGGCATGTAAAGAATATTTTAGAGAGATGGAATAAATCAACTCCACATATATTTCTTTAGCAACGACATGCTTCAAGCACTCTACTCCTGTCGTTATGAGATTGTAGCTACCCAAGTTTCATTGTAACAACTCATGTGTAACACAATGGAAGTAATAAGCACTTGTAAAATTGTTGTTAACGGATGTTGTCCTCTACCAGTTCCTATCATTTTACCCATTCACTTCTACATCCATGTTTGATTTTATTATATCTATATACTATATGTGGAAAAAAAAGACGTCGTTTGACGTCGTTTTAAATATTCCAGCCTAACAACGGCCCACAAAAAAAATAAGCTTCCTTCGGCCCAAAATAAACAAGAACAATACCCGTGCGTTGCACGGGTAGATGGTTATTTATAAGTTATGAATTGTTATAACATCTAATTTTTTTTCAAAAAACTCAATGAAGTTGAACTTTTTCCTGATTAGGTTTGTATAAGTTAGGAAGCCTTTATATATGTATATAAAGTTGAAAAATTAATGATAAAAAATCAATGTCGTACCACAAAAAACATACCGTTCATCAACACTAACACTCAATACAAAAAAAATCATAAATTATAAAATCTGAAAATCCTCATCATAGTGTAATTATTGCCCCTTCTTGATCACGACTTTCGTTTTACGTATTACTTCTGGAAAAAGATTTGAAAGTTTTTTCTTAATAACCTTTGATTTACAAAAGGCCAACTCACTAGTGGGTTTTGCTGTAACAAACCATATTAAATTCTATTTTTTATTTCACAAAATATAGTAGCCACATATTCATTTATTATTTTTTCCCATCTTCATTATTCAATTTAAAATATTATATATATCATTCCAATTTAGTAATAAACAAAAATATATATTTAAAATAATTATTAATTTTCTCTCCACTTTTTACCTCAAAACCTACATCAAATCCTAATTCAAATTCAAATCCAAATCCTAATTCAACTCCAAACCCACTTACAAACCAAACGCACCCTTAATGTATGTATTTTGATGAGAGAGAAAAGTCACCACTCATGGCATCTTTTCAATAAACCAGAGGCATTCACACACACAAACTTGGTGGTCTTTTCAGACAGCTTCACGTACTAACGCACACACCAATGTACGAAATTAAAAAAAACTTTCATAATGTTAATATGAAGATAAAATCAAGTAGATTGATAATGTTTTATAGTTTAATTCGTCATATTTATAGGTTTTATTAGAGATCTTAATTTATTAGATTGATCCGTGATTGTAAGTATCATTTTTAAACCAAAATAGTATTGTTTACAACAACAATGTTATTTCCATTGACATGGGTTTCCTCGCCCCCTTCTTACATGTTACTGGTTCCAAATGATAAATATGATGGAAGTGATGGATAGTGTTAATTTTGAATAACACTGATTGCAAGTTATTAGTGGTTTTGATAGTTTACCGTGAAATAATATGTGGGATAACTTTTTATACAAAAGAACTACTAAAATTTAAACCCCCCTGGTCCATAGATGATTTGAAGAAATGTCGATTTTTGGTCCAAATATTGGATAAACTGTATAATATGTTGAATAGTAAAAGATTTGTTTCACTTTTAAAATAAGTGATGATAATGGGAGCCCGATATAGGTTGTGGAATAATTATGGTGTATGCACGTAGGATGTTGACAAGAGTGTCAAGCTTATTTAACTACTTCTAAAAACAATTTTCTTTTTCTAACATTGGATGGTATATTTCTAATAGAAATACATTGGATTCAGTTATATTTATCTCCCATTAGTATATATTTATAAAACGGGATGGCTCCAGCAATTCTGTTTACACCCTTACTCACACATACACATATCTAGGCAAGCAGAGTGAAGTGTAAACCTCACGTTGCAATTGTTTTCCCCTCTATTATTCTAAATCACCCTTGTATTCACATAATACCAGTATGTAATTATTTGTGTTCATAACAATGGTTAACAAAAGCATTTTTGCTCTACGCACTTTTTTAATGACCACATCAACACTCAGACAGACTACGTATACTGTACCCAGTTAACGTAGAATACGTTACAAAGTTGAGCTTAAAAAATCACGTGGTCAGTTTTATCTTCGCGACGATGAGTGGGATGCATTTGTTGCTGTGCAATGTCCTGAACAATACATAAAAACCATCCACTTCCATCATTGTCAATTTGTTCACGACTACGAATGTGACAGTGAATGATGTTTGAAGGGGTTCAGAGTGCCCGGGCTATGAAAGGCGTACAGTTGGGCCAAGACTTGTTAGGTGTTTGGCAGAGTACACTCCAGGAATGATGGTACACAATTTATTTTTTATAATTTATTAACAAATGTGTTTTAAGTGAAACATGACGTGTATAATAATCAATTACAAAATTTCATCAATAGAATTCTTCTTGGACACTTGTGAATCTTCATAACGGGTCTTCTTCCTTGGACCACTTTAATCTCAATCAAGTCTTCTTCTTGGTCATATTGGAAAAAATCTCATCAAATAAACGCAAGCAACCATGGTTCTTCCTGTTATTTTGAATTTGATTTGGGTATTTCATCCATCTTTAAAAATTGCCATTGGGATATCCTCATCATCATTTTCCTTCATGAAAAGTAAGAGTATGAGTGAATGCACTATATGGTCACAAGAAAAACATAGGATCAGAAATAAGTATTTTGTTTTACTTACAGATTCTTGGGAAAAGTGCAAGTATTATAACATTGATATATCTCAGATGCAAACGAACCGTGGTTTCAACTGTTGTTTCCTCAGTCTTGATTTCAACTTTATCTGGAAGAGCATCTACATCAATCACTTTATTACATTTTCAAGTTCTTAATTTGTCTTCACGTTTCCTTTGTTTTGCCACTTCATTGTTGTTCGCCAAAGGTAGTGCCTGGAAGTGATTGTATGCCGATGTTACCTTTGTAGTGAATTTGAATGTGCCCTGAAAAGAAGGGTGGAAGGGTTGATGTTAATGTGTGAATTTCAGGCTAACACATAATGAAAAACGTATGTAAAAGCTCATATGTGCACATATATTATAATTATTTAAATATTAAAAAATTAATATAGTTTTAAAGTAAATTATTAAATATAACAAAATCATGTATTTATAAATTATCAAAATATTTAACTTTAAAACAAAATTATTTAAATATTATTACTCATTATACTATTTGTTCAAATCTCGTGCATACACGTATTATATCTATATACTATATGTGGAAAAAAACGACGTCGTTTGACTTCGTTTTAAATATTCCAGCCCAACAACGGCCCACAAAAAAAATAAGCTTCTTTCGGCCCAAAATAAATTAAAAAAAGAGAGTTTACAAAACGCCCCTTGAACTTTTAACTATTTACGATTTTTTATAAAATAAACTTTATTTATCAAATATATACCATATATCTATCGACTCATTCAGATAAAAAATATCAGCGGAAAGATCTTTGAATTGCGAACAAAACGAGCCCAATATTTCAACGTTTCTGACATACGCATGATTTTATAAAAAATGTTGAAGTTTAATATAAATAAAATAAAAAAGAAAATTTACAAAACGTACCCTCAACTTTTAACTATTTACCCTTTTTTATATAATAAACTGTATTTATCAAATATATAACACATATCTACCGATTCATATATATACTAAAAATGGCATTAAACGGTGTCATTTTACGCCACTAAAAACCATAAGCCCAAATATATAACACATATTTACCCAAATCTCATAAAATTATATTTAAAAAAAACCTAATATAGCCAAAAAACGGACTTTTAAATATGAGGCCCAACACATAAGCCCATATAAGAAAAAAAACTATTAAACATGAGACCGAAAAAATAAACCCGCACAAAATACACAAAAAAAAAATAAAAAATTAACGCCCGTAGCAACGCGATTCGCGAAAAATTATGGCCTGCCGCAACGCGCAGCTATGTAATCAAATCGCACAAAAATAAGCCCCGCCACAACGCGCGGAAGATCCAGCTATTACGCAATCAAAAACCGCTCTACGCTAAGAAAAATAAATTAAAACTTGAAAAAAAAAAAAATTAACGCCCCGCAACAACGCGCGGGCAATTATGCTTGTTTGTACTCTATATGATTACTTTCTTACTTATGGGCTATTGGTCGAGGCATAACCAGGTAACAATGTATTGGATATTGGTCGAGGCATACCCTTAAGACTGTAACACCTTTCAATGAACATGGCTGTTTTATTCCAGGTACTGAGGCTCGGGGTTATTTTCGGTCCTCCAATTGCACTTGCAATAGGGACAAAGTTTGTTCCATCAAGGAAGTCAAATAAACTACATGGTACGTCACAAGTTACATTTCTACAATGTCTTTGGTAGAACGGTGCTGGAATGATTTTAACACGCGCTTTGAGAGAAAGATTAACTACGCGGTACATTAATTCTTAAGGTTGCAAATGAGGCTTTTATAAAGGTGCTTCTTTTTTCGCAGGTTGTTCATAAAATTAAAATTTTACTATTTTAGAATTATTTATCATGATTAGTACCTAAATGAACACAAATAAGCATCCCTAAGACCCTGCAACAAACTGCAGTTTGCAGGGATTTTTTTAAACTGAAATAGCAATAAAAAAATTCACAAATTGGGCCCAATGTTAAATCTTTGAGAAATTTATAGTGTGGGTTTTTAGATAAAGTAATCTGGGCTCAATGTATAACTTGGGCCTAACTCATCAATCTGATCCACCACAAAAACACATGTGAGGTTGTGTCATGAATATACTTATAATGTAAAAACAACAAAGTTTATATTTTTATTTCAGTGCATGCCCAAAACTTTGTTGCTGTATAATAAAGCACATACCATGCTTGAATTTGTGAACCTATTATAGGCTATTCTTTATGAATAACTGTTGACTTGCTCCCATAAAAGAATATAGAACAAAGCAAAGTTATTTCATAAACAAAGATAGACGAATGGAATAAATAGCGTAACTTATACTCTGCTGACTTTGTGCAGGTTGAAGGTAACATAACATTAAGCAGTTAAAAGTAAAGCTGCTCCAAAGGTTGTCGATGTTCACATGTTATTTGGATCTTCAATAAATGCGTCTAAAAAAAGGATTCGAGTGAGAAACATTCAAAATTATAGTTTAGATCTACATGTTTGTGTGTTTGTTAAAGCAAACATACGATAAAGATTGTTTAGCGGTCGATGTTCGTTGTAAAGATAAGCCTAAAGCATCTATTATAAGTTAACGTAAAACCGACGAAGTTAATTCTAAGTTAATAAAGATAAGCCTAAACTCTTCATAATGTTGTGCAAGCATCTATTAAAAATTAACGTAAAATCGACGAAGTTAATTCAAAGTTAATTTTAAGTTAATTCTAAGTTATAGAACATTTATGATGTTTTTTCACTGCAACAAGCAAAACAACACTTAACAACTACATGTTGTAAATGATAACATTAAACAGAAATCCGACGAAGTTATTTTAATGATAGGCAATAGTTCGGAACAACCAAAACAGTATTGAACAACTATCAAATGTAAATGTTTCTTCGAACAAAACCTTAAAGCTCCCCGCCCAACGGGCGGGCCTTGAAACTAGTTTTGAAAATATAAATTAGAGCAAAAGATACATTATGTGTATAAAAAAAGCTTTTTATAATTATAACTCTTTAAATATATATTGATGAGAAAAAAGTGTCTCGATTTTCTTTTTACATATCAATAGACAATTTTGTTATCCTATGCATATCATTATTATCAAATTTCTGATTTTTACATCAGTTT
>BQNB010205404.1:0-10619 GCA_026074375.1 Tanacetum coccineum | reverse complement strand
TTACAAACGACACTTTTAGAGGTCGTTCTCTTGTATCTAGCGCTGTGTATTATGAAGTAGCACCCCAAGTGGTATTCCGCTGCGTTGTTGTGATTTTGGGGGTGTTACACTTCAGGATCCATTGTCGGGCATACAAAGTCATTGAATACATCCTTCCTCTACCACCACTCGTTTCCCCTTATGTACCATCACCACAAGACGTCACACCACCCATATTTTTATCCAAAAACATGGTCTAAGTTGGAGGCCATTGTTCTTCAGTGGATTTATGGCATCATATCCAACCATTTTGGAAGCTGACACCATTTCCTCTAAAGCATGGGTACGCTTGAAAGATATCTTTCAAGATAACAAGAACTCGAGAACTGTTTATCTCGAACACCAATTCACTAACACTCGTCTTAAACATTTTTATGTGGTTTCTGCCTATTGTCAAGAGCTCAAGATCCTTTTGGGTCAACTCTTTAAAGTTGAAGCTCTTTACTCCAATAATCGTCCTGTTTTACAACTCATATTCGGTCTTAATGAGAGTCATGACAATGTTGTAAGATTTATCCAACAAAGTGATCTCATCCCAACTTTTTATGAAGCACGCTTTAAGCTTATTCTTGAGGAAACTTACAAAAATAAACAAGCAGAAAATGCCGCCATCAGATCTAGAAGGACTCTCAATTTTAGCTTTATGTCTTATTCGGACTCTAAAAATCAAAACAATCCCTCTACATGTACATTTCCTCAACAGCAGCACATGCAACATAATGACCCATCATATTATGGTCGTAGGAGGACTAATAACAACCGCAGATGTGGTCAAAATAGAGGTGGTCACGGTGGACGTGGTCATGGCAGGTTGCACAACAATCAACCACATCAGTTCCTCTTAATGGGGAAAATTTTCTCTTTTGACATGGTCTTCATTCCCTTGGGGAACTCCACCACCTCTTTTTCCCAATGCTCTATGGACTCATCCTATTAGACCGTCCAACAACCTAGGAATACTTGAGCCATGCCCAACTAAAAGTTATGCAACTTCAATTATACCAACTTCAAACATATCAACTGATATTGATCAAGTTATGCACACTATGTATCCTACACCTCTGGATGATTAATAGAATATGGATACGGGTGCAACCTTACACATGATGGCATCTCAAGTTACAATATCATCCTTTTCTCAATCTGAGCATTCCTAAACATATTCCTATTGGTTATGGTAAAACTATTCCAATCTGTGGTTATGGGAACATGTATCTCCCACCATCGTACCCTCCTTTACATTTAAAAAATGACATTTATGTACCTCACCTCATTAAGAACTTTATCTCAGTTTGATGTCTATCCACAAATAATAATCTTACAATTTCTTTTGATCCTTTTGGTTTTTCTGTTTACAATTTTCAGACGGGGATGCTAGTCATGCGATGTAATAGTATCGGGGGCCTTTTCCCGATTACTACTTTCGCGCTCCAGCAAATCACCTTACCTTTTACCTTTGTAAATATTTCTCAAAATTCATGGCATCGTCGTTTAGGTCGTCCAAGCGCTACCAGATTATGCTCTTAGGAATAAAAATTACATTCATCTAGGAGTTCTACTATTCGTCAATCTTGTGTTTTTGGAAAACATATTAAATTACCATTTTATAAGTCATCTTCTTTTACTCTGATGTATGTTGATACTTTACATAGTGTGGACTTCACCGGTTTTAATCTCGGTTGATCATAAGTGTTATGTTTTATTTATCACGTGTAATCATTAGCATAAAACTAACAAATATTCTATAGCAAATCTTCAACAAATTTTCTAAGTGTAACAAGCGAAGATCCACCATTTCCCAATACCTTCCTGCTTTTCTCACTAATTTTCTTCACTCTCTCCCTTGTCGGGTTCTCACCGTCCATCAATGAACATCTAGCCTTTTTATCTGATCCGCCATCACCAAATTGGTCCCATTGCTTCTGTAACTCAAACTCAACTCCACAGCCATAGAGTTTCACAAGATCAGCAACCGATGCATTCTCTAGCCGTTGACCAATCCGTTTGAGTAACTCATCTTTTCGTGCTTTGCCACAATCTAAGCAAACTCATTCTTGCAACAATTGGTAATTTAGGATTGAGATAAAAGAGGAAGTGATAGAGAGAAAGTGATATGAGGGCGGGTAGTATATGATTGGGGTTTATTGGGATTAAATAATAAATTAGTATTATTAAAAAAAATGCCACCTCGACGCTTAACCGACATCAAAGGGTTAAAACATATGGACTAACTTATGTAACCGGTGACTCAATCTCGAGTAACCTCTTTGTAACGTTTTAAACATCGATAACTTAGGTGAACATCCTGACAAACTTTAGTAACATATTTGTCTATTAACCCTTTGATGATGCGTTGAATGGTGACGTGCACTGACGTAATAATGATATGATGACTCAACCATTACTCTTACTCTTAAGAAAAATACAATTGTACAAAGAATAAAAGTAGGGGGTTTGTTAGGGTTTGTTCATGATTAACATACTAAACATAAAGAGGATTAAGAAATAATTGCATATATCCCTCTACTTTCATTATTAATTATATATATATCAAAAGTGTAATTTTTTAATGCGTAATGTACAATATTTTTAATGCATGTGTAAGTATATATAGAATTTTCGACTAAAAGAACTAGTTTTATTGCCCATGCACGCATGAGGCTTAGACATTAAGTTTTTTTTAATATGTGGGTGTGTATAATTTTTATTTTTTTCTGTTTTTATAAGTTATCTTATAGAGTATTATCAACGGTATTTTTACTATTGGGTATGCAGTTGATACTGTATATGTTTTATGATTATAGTTGCATGAGTGTGTCAGCTAAACTTAGGATTCATGGTCATGCTGACATACTTTGTGTTAAAACATATAAAATTTTAGCTTCACAATCGAATTTAAAAGCATCAAGTTGAGTTATAAAAAGTGTCAATATTTATAATATAGAAAACTTAAAAACTCAAATAAATATTATGTTTCGTGTATACAATATGTTCTGGTCAAATAAAGATTTACCTATTGTATATTTTCAATACATATACAAATATAAAAAGAGTTTTACTCATTTTTTCGTCGTCAACATTTTTTAAGATATATAAGTGGCCCAGACTGTTGTATATGCTTTATATGCATACATACATGTCAATGAAATAAAGACTTTTTGAGAAATTTAAATGTTATAATTTCAATACGTATTAAACCAAAAGAAAAAAAATGTAATTCTTTCGAACCCATCAATGAATAGGTAGAACCTTTTTTCTTTATTTATTATATTTTATGTGCTTTGATGTTTTCTATTTGGTTGTACAACATGATTTAATGCCAACAATGAAAAATTCATCAAAAAGTCTTCGGGTAGATTTGGGATATGATTAGATACTGTTAAATCTTTGTTTGAAGTAAAAAAATTCTTTACATTTGTTTTATTTTAAAATATAAAGGCTAGGGGTATAAAGTTTAAAGGGTTATTTGTTTATTTTTTAAAGTTATAATAAAACTTGTAAATTTATAAATTTACACTTACCTTTATATAATTTATTTAAAATTAAAAACCACAAAAGTATCATTAATTACCCTCTTTTTTTTCAAGTTTTTTTATTCACCAAGTTAACACATATATTTTTATGTTTTTTTTTCTCTATCATATTTCTTAGGGGTGTTCAAAAAAACCGTGAAACCGACGAACCGAGCCGAACCGCTCGATCCGAAACCAAAAAAACCCGAAACCGAAGAAACCGAAACCGAAAAAAACCGAAACCGAAAAAAACCCGACTCTATATGGTTCGTTTCGGTTTTCTTTTACTTTTAGATATCCAGCGGTTACCGAACCGAAACACGTGCTTATTATACATGTTTATTTTCTACTAATATTCTAAAATTGTACAAGTATTAACCGATTATTGCAATACTTTTATTGTTCTATACGACTTTTTCGCTCGTAAAGATAAACATTTGTAAAAATTATGTGTGAAATTGATTAATGCTGATCGTAATCTATAAGTCGAGTTAAAATTTTTTGTTAATAACGTTATATATGAATATTTGAATGCAATTATTGTAACGAAATACTTAAGTTTTATATGACTTTTAAATTCAACGTCATTTAATTTTACTAGAAATACATTTTATGTTCTAGACTATGTAATTTTTTATACGGTTTTTCAACTCTTTTAACGTGTCAACAAATAACGGTTAACCGTGACCCGAACCGCGGGGTAAACCGCTCACTTGGGTAACCCGCATGTCCGAGTTACAGCTAGTCGGTTCGGCGGGCGGATAGTAAAATTAATTACCCGCCCCGCGACGGATAGTTTAAATCTTCCAACTAACCGAACCGAACCGCCCCGTGAACACCCCTAATATTTCTCCATCAAATTCTTTTAAGTTTGATCAAATTGATTTAATTTTGACTTTTTATTGACCAATAAGATCGCACAGTTTTGTCTACCTGACAAAATCAAACGTTCTGATTTGTCTAATTTTTTTCAAACATAACATTTAATCTCATACAAAACTCTGAAATGATGTAATTCTTTTATGTAACAACCGGCAATTTTTGAAATATTAAACGACTATTTTACCCTTTGACTTTTCGGGTCCGACTTGACTTTTTGACTTTTGACCTTTTATTGTCTCATAAAAACAATTACCGCGTAACCGGTAAAATTTTCGGAACATATTTTAAATAAGAAATCATATTTATTATTCCATACCTCATGTACAAACTATTTTAAACTTATTCAACTTGAAAACGAGAAGATGTATATTATTCTTAAGTTGACTTATTAAAAACGACCCGTTAAATCGCGTTTTCACGACTCGGACTCTAAAGCAATTTGATGTAGAACGACATTCCGGACAACTTTTTAGTTTTGCCCGAGACCCGAAAACAATCAGAAAATGACCAGAATACCCTCGTAAAATTTTGAAAAACGAGAACGACGCGTACCGACCCAAAATAATTAAATTTATATTTAATTATCACAATTTAATTAATAAAATGATTTAACATTTTATTTCAAAAACATTTGTTAAAAACGCGAAATAAATAATAATCATTTAAATATATTTTAGAAAAATATTTATAAAATAATAGTCGTGTAAATAATCACTTTTTGTGGAAAAATTATTCTAAACGCAATGGCGTAATTTTCGTGTCTTGAATAAATCGTTAACTAGCTTAAACGTGTCTCGAACCATCATTTACCAAAAGTTACACTTTTGGTCTCTGTGATAGTATTTTTAAAATTAACCCCATACTATCCTACACTTGACATTTTTTTTTACTTTTGATATATATATATATATATATATATATATATATATATATATATATATATATATATATATATATATATATATATTATATATATTAAAACAACTAGGGTTATGCTCATTTTTATAAAAACCTAACCCTAAACACACACATACTTTTTCCGGCGCCTCCTCCTAATATCCGGCCACCTCCGACCATTTTTCCGGCCACCTCCATGGCTGCCTCTCCACCGCAGCCATCTCGTCGCCGCCACGCACCTCTCCACCGTCACTATCACCTCCTCCGGACGCAACGCCACCACACCACGTCACCACCCTCGACATCATCAGCACCACAAAGGGCGCGTGTGGTTTTATTAACCACCAACGCGGGTGCGTTTGTTTGGCAGTTAGCACCAACAGGGGTGCGTTTGTTGTTATAAACACCAACTAGGGTGCGTTCGATCTGTTTAAAAACTCACAAGTGTGTGTTGGTTTGTGATTTACGCAGCAAAGGGTCCGTTTGGTTTTTATATTAGCACAAAAGGGTGCGTTGGTTTTAATAATTGCACCAGAGGGTGCGTTTGCCTGTCTTAACAGCACCAAAGGTGCGTTGGGTTTAATTAACAACAGATTAGGTACATTTGGTTTTCTATTCAGCGAGTAGGGTGCGTTTGGTATAAGAAAACAGCGAGTAGGGTGCGTTTGGTTTGGCAGAAACGCACATGGGGTGCGTTTGGTTAGCTGTTTAACAGCAGTAGGTGTGTTTGGGATAGCAGGAATTGATAAGGGTGCGTTTGGCTTAGCAGCAGCCGCAACGGGTTATGATCCGTTTGGTTTAAATACAAATCGACTAATAAATATAACATAAGGTTTTATAAATATTAAAACCGGATCTAAATGGTGGAAATGGTTAAGTAAATACTTTATTTATTATTTTCGTTTTGTGTTTATAATAACCTTAAGGGGTGTGTTTGGGTTTGCAACACGGATTGATTCAATTAAGGGAAAATAATTAACTTTTGTTAATATGAAAAACGTTACATAAACAAATAGGTCATGCCGAGATTTTTATAAATTGTTACGCTTAGTAAATTTTTACAAATCCTACTTTATTTATTATCTTGAAATGGACGATTTAAATGCCTTAAGAATTATTAAATCGTGAAGACCCGATAATCAAACGTAAGCTATAATTTTAGAGATTTCATTTATCTAATCCGCAACTTTAAAAACGTGGCGTTTTTTATTTTTATAAAAGGAACTTATATAACATATGGGGATACCGGGCGCTTGTATTATCGTTTCGTGTCGAATTATTTAGTTTCTTTATTTTTATCTTCTTTCTTATATAATATTTGGAAAGCATTATATAATTAGATCATTTTATTTTAATTGTCACCTTTTAGAGGTAACACATGTCGCATATTAGATACGCTTCGAGTTATTCTTTTCGTTGCGTATCTTGTTATATAATTCCGGTTTATGATATTATTACTCGATATTTTTCATTATTGTATATATACGGAATATATTACTCACTTTGCGTTTACTTTTTCGATTTATTTATTAACAAACCTACCAAGCTTTTACAACTTAAACTCAAATCTTATATCAAACGTGTCGCTTGATGTACTATTCAGCGGAAAAAACCCAATACATTATCGTTAGGGCTAGTTAGGGTTAGAACCGTTAAGATAAACCGCAACTTTTTGGTCGAGCCGTTCCAGTTTCTATAAACTTTTGTATCACGGCAACAATCGCAAATAACCATTATTATAATACGAAACACAATTTAATTACCAGACAACACTAAAGTATATACATGCAAACATAATTTTTTCCCCATCCGATGTGGGATTCAAATCCTGATACTCTATATTAATTACCTTTTACAAAATGTACATTGTCTTGACTTCTATCAATTCCGCAATCATATCTCGTTCATTTTTTGCTAATTAACACTCATTCATATTCATCGTCTCACTCGTGATATTGGAAACTACTAATATTCGAAACTAAGAACGAAGAAATCTTGAAGAATAACTTGCACCTAGATACTTGAAACCACTAAACCACCAAACAACCACCGAAGAAATATGTATAAAAAAATTTGATTGGTTGATGCTGGTTTTTTCTTCACTTTTTTTTTTTGTTTTAAAAAAGAACTCTCCCCTATATTTAACATCACACTTTATAGATTTATAAAGTTATTTGATATTTAAGTTTTTCTATTTAGCCTTTTGTATTAAAAAATAGTTTTACTAAAAAATGAAAAAAAAATACTAATAAATAAAAAAAATGTGAGAAATCGTATGAACTAACTCATAATTGACGAATTTAAAATGATCGGTTGACCACTTAACCCTTTTCAAATTCTAAAGAAGTCAAGTTGAGTTATAATACGTATCCCAACTTATCATACACTCGCAATACCAAAATATATAAACAAGAAAAACTTGAATTCCTCACCCGATGTTGGATTCAAAAGATGTGGGATTAAAAACCTGATACTTCATAGTAAAAACTAGTAACTTTTACAAGATGTCTTCACTTTAATTCCATGATCATATCATATCTCGTTCATTTTTTTTCTTGATCATCACACCTTATACTGTCGCTAGTAGTTACTAATTAGAATCACAAACCCTGACATTCTTGTAGTGTGAAAGGTAGTGGAACTGGTGTAGTATCTACGTCTACGTGATGGCATGAAAAATGTAATAGGTAGTCTCTTTATTTGATAGCGAACTAGTTCTGATCGAGATGCGGGATAAACATGATGATGAATTGTCTACCGAATGCTAAAGCAATATATTGATATATGAATTCCTATGGGACGAGAGACCATCATTGTATCTAATGGAAGTTTATTTGACCGACTTCGTCTTTACGATGTTTGTTGGAGCTGTGTTTATGGATGTCTGAGTTGTTTGATATATACGGGAAGGTTCAGCATGGTGTTTAGGGGTTTTTTTTTATTTAAATGTTTTAGGTGACAATTGTTAATCTAAGATGGTTGATAATTTACATGAACGAGGTTTGTAACCCGCGCTTTGCTACGGAGCGCGAGTGTTCGTTAAGGATGAATGTGGCTCGACGGGGTGTTTCGCTGTAGCGGGTTTTGCCTACGTTTAAGGTCACAATTTTTTCCTTTCTTGTATCATTACATGAGCTTGAAAATTCACAGTCTCTTGTGCTCTCCACGACTCTTATGTTGCCACTCATTCCTTTTCCCGTCTCTTAAACGTATCAAGAAACCTCATTTGCGATTCCTCTTGCTTCTCAGTCACGCCCTTCATCAGTTTCCCAAAAAAAAATCTCCCACTTTTTCTTGCATTCACAAATTCATTGTGATTCAAAAAGTCAAAATCAAAAAATTTAACTAAAAAAGCATAAATTCACAAATCTAATTTGATTGCAGCAATAAAAATGTGAAGAGTTTCAGAATGATATAAATGACAGTTTCTTCACCTAAAAGTGACTTACCACTTGTATTTTTGTAGCCAACTTCATCGGCTGGTATGTTGATTCCTTAATAAGCTTATGCAAGAACTTTGTTGTTTCTAATTCAACATTTTGTGGACTTGCAGCCATGTTCACTCGTCACTACAATATTACCAAAACTGTAAAGCTACACATACCAATAAGAAAATAACTGAAAAATTACGTAAGCCATATTACCAAATAACGGATCAAGTTGTGTTAGACATGTGGATCAGGTCAGTAAACCACCAAAAGAGTTTGGAAATGGTTATCATGGAAAAAAGTTGGGAGGATGTTCATCCCAACTTATTAATCTTTGAATGGCTATATAAAAGAAATTAAAACCAAAGCATATTTAACTGCAAACATATAACCGCCACGTCGCATTTATGCAATTTCATGAAAAGAGATACCTCTTGTGAAATAGGAGAATAAGAGGGTGTTTGGGATCGCTTATAAAGAGAATTATTCCGCTTAAAAATAGCCACATGTATGAACATGCCGCTTTATTAGTGCTTCCTTTAGATTAAAATAAGCAGATAGCCAATTTCATCCAAGTACTTAAACCATCTTATCTTCTTATTAAAGTAAACAGATAGGCAATTGAATAAGCAATCCCAAACACACTCAAAAACTTATTATGTCGCTGGATGTAAGATAATCAGTTCTTAAGCGCAAGTGCAACGATGACATGCTTGCATACCTGGCCATCTTGTCTCCTTTTAGAATGTGGAAACCATTGATGAGCACAGTAGTAGATGTTCCACTTAGGTATGTCAACTTATAGTCGACGATCGTAATTTGCAAAGTGCACAAAGATAAAGCGGCGTTACAAACTAACAGCAGTGAAGCATGTTGTGCATAAAAAGAACAATTGCTGATGGTATATATAACATAAAAGTAAGTGAAAAATACATACTTGATTCATATGGAATAAGAATAAGGTTTATGAAACCAATAACTAAAAAAAGCATTTTTTGGCTCATGGCGTACATATAAAATACCATTTTCATATAAATCAATTTCAACAGTTTTACATAAGCATGAGCTGGTTTGAGTGCTCCTAAGCAGTTTTCTTAGGGCACACATCCCCTAAGTATGTATCAAATGACTGTACCTTAAAAATATTAACATTCAAACACTATTTAGTGTGTCTGGCATTGAGCTTTGAAAGTGATTATGTGATATGGTATATAAAGGATAATCGGTTTTGACAATGCAAGTAAGTAACTGAAAGAAACATATAACTTCTATTAAGCAATAGTAAACAACCACATTTTCGACCCCTAAATTTCACATATCATAGTCACTTCACATAACATGAAAACATAATAAAACATAATGACTACAAATCTTACATCGAAAATCCACCAGTGTAAGCTTGAGAACTCCTGTTAACAAACAAAAGCAAAGTAGGATACCCTTTAATCCCAAGAAGCAAGGCAGCTTTCGGACACCTTTCAGCATCAACTTTACTCATCAAAACCCCACTCTTTACCTCCCTCATCTCGGTGGCAGCCTCAGCAAACCTAGGTATAAGTTAAGCTATAATATGGAATTTGTTTTTTTGAGATATTTTGTGATGATGATTGTACACTTATGCTATAATACTCCAGATCAAGCAAACACCCATGCCAAGTGAACATTATTACATTCATATTTAAGAAAAATATCAACAAAAAATGTATAGCAACTTTCGACATATCATAAAATTTCCCGTTCTTGGAAATCTTTCAAATTCCTAGCAAAATCGGTTAACCTTAAAAAAATAACTTTTTTCAGTTTTGAACCATTTGAGCTATTGTGACATCATTTTTTTCCAGCTTTACCCATTAAGCTATTT
>BQNB010205399.1:0-10620 GCA_026074375.1 Tanacetum coccineum | reverse complement strand
TTCTTGACTTCTTTGAAGTTTATAAAGCTTCAAGTCTTAAAAGAGCTGAGTGGTGTGATATACTACCTTGCAAAGATAACAATAAGTAGATAGAGAGAAGATAAGAGAGACACCACGATATGTACTGGTTCGGGAAGGGGAGTTTAGTCCTTCCATACATCTAGTTGCAAATCCACGACACCAATACTATTACAAGTAAAATCCTTATGGTGGACTACAAACTGGATTACAATTAACTCCACCGACTTTCAACAAAGCTCGATGCTCACACAGAAGAGTTACCACTTACGGTATTCCGCCCTCGGAATCCACCCCTAAGAACCCGTGATTTGACTTAACCTATAACACTAGAACCCTTCCCCTTAGAAGCTTATCAAACCCCAGCTAGATCCCTAATGATCTAGGCTTGATCCCACGGATACAAGACTTCCTTTACAACTCGATAATGAAAGATAGTTTGATTTAAGAATCAAATCCCTAACCTAACTTAGAGACTCTGTTGGGATTAAAAGGCTTCTTGAAGTTACTACTGCTCAGGTGAATGTTATTGCTGTTAAGCAAATACTCTAAGTAGTTAAGACTGTTAGTGGAAAGTTAATACTATCAGTACAATGTTAGTACTGTTAGTGATCTTATTGAAATATATGCTAAGTAGTTAGTGCTTCTAGTAGTAAAGTTAAGATTGCTAGTACACAGTTACTACTGTTAGTATATATTAGTACTGCTAGTACTAAAGTTACTACTGCTTATGTTTATTAGTACTGCTAGTACAAAAGTTAATGCTGCTGGATTACAACTGCTAGAAGAGTTACTACTGTCAAAAGGATAAAGACAAGTAAAGAGATAAGGACTGTTTGGAGAACAAGAATACTTACGAAGATAAGTATTAGTTATTTGTAAAGAAGATATGTATAATGTATTTGTTTAAGAGATTACGTTTGCTTTTAGAAAAGATCATGATATCTTAGGAAAGTATTGTAAGCCTTGTAGGACTCCTTGGTGTATAAAAGGAGGTCCTAAGGCATAGAATTCAATGTACCTAAAACGGAGTCATTGTCATAGCTTCAAGGTTGTAAACCCTAACACTATCAAAGAGTGTTCGTATTAATATATTAGAGCTTATTGTTTTGATTGTATTTCTGTGTGTCAAACATAAGATATGTTCATTGGGATCAACAAGTGGTATCAGAGCTTGTTGTGAAGCTTTGAATAAGAAGAAACAAACAATATATACTAGATCTATTTCTTAGTAATGAGATGGAGGCAGGAACTACTTCTAAAACTCTGACTGCAAGACTTCCTATCCTCAACCTAGGGGAATATGATCTCTGGCTAATAAGGATAGAACAATACTTTCTCATGACTGATTACTCTCTCTGGGAAGTAATTCTAAATGGTAACAAAGTGTTGAAGAGAACTATTGGAGAAGTTAAGTAGGAATATGAACCTACTTCTGCAAAAGAAAAGCAGGACAAGAGGAATGAGATGAAAGCTAGAGGAACTCTGTTGATGGCACTCCCAAATAAGGATCAACTGAAGTTCCATTCATATAAAGATGTAAAATTGCTCATGGAAGCCATAGAGAAGAGGTATGGAGGAAACAAGGAATCCAAGAAAGTTCAGAGAACTCTACTCAAGCAACAATATAATAACTTTGCACGATCAAGTTCAGAAACAATAGATCAAACTTTTGATAGGTTACAAAAACTTATTAGTCAGTTGAAGATTCAAGGCGAAGTTATTACACAAGAGGACATGAACTTAAAACTGTTGAGAAGTCTTCCATTTGAATGGAAGACTCATACTTTGATCTAGAGGAACAAAGAGGAAATAAAGACCATCAGTTTGGATGACTTATACAACAACTTGAAGATATATGAACCTGAGCTTATAGGATCATCAAGTACAAGCCAAAATCCATAAAATGTGGCTTTTGTGTCCTCCAACAACACTAACAGCAACAACAATAGCCACACAAATGAAGCAGATAACACTGCTTATAGAGTTAGTGTTGCTCATACTCAAAGTAATCCTATATCTGGAGATAACCTTAGTGATGTTGTGATATGTGCTTTCCTATCTAGTCAGCCCAATTCTCCTCAACCTGCACGAGAGGATCAAGAATAAATTAATCCTGATGACCTTATAGAAATGGATTTACAATGGGAAATGGCTATGCTAACAATTAGAGCTAGGAGATTCATCAAGAGGACAGGCAGGAGGCAGGAAGTTGGGATTGTAATAGGGTTCAAAGGTTGGATTTAATAGGTCAAATGTAGGAGTGCTATAATTGTCATAAAAATGGTCACTTTGCAAGAGAATGTAGGGCTCTAAGAAATTAGAATAAACAGAGGAGAGAGAATAGTAACCGAACTGTGGCAGTGAAACTCCACTGGAAAAAGGCCTTGGTTGCTCAAGATAGAAATCGGAGGGTTGATGGAGTACCAAGTGGAAGAAGAGCATCTTACAAACTATGCAATAATGGCATATAGATCTTCAGAAGTTCTTTTCTAATTCAGATTTGAGGTAGTTTTCTTGTTCTTAAACATCGTGTAAAAAGCTTTTGCTACTCTCAAGATACAATATGATAGTTTTGTCTTAGATTACAAAAAAAATCTCAATTTATTTAGTATTTATAAAGCAGACATCTTGTAGATAGCTAGACCTAGCTCACTATAAGAAAAATGAGGACTCGTGTATTGAAGAGATCATTATTCGTTTTAACCTTGAGTTAAACTAAGAGCTAATTCTTTATTGAAAAACAATAAGAAATGGGAAAAAGCAAAAAAAAAAAGAGAGATTGAGTTAAAACTAACATATAGAAGTGTTAAAATTCATCTAAATCTTTAAAATTTGCTGGAAAGTAAGTATGTGGACAGTTAAAACAAGATAGGATATAACTGCAGCTTCTCCTGCACGTTGAAAGTTTTGTGAATTCAAGCTTGTAAATATTAGAGTATAATAATGTCCAAATCTGATTAGGGATGTCATACAGTCCTCCACCTTATCTAGGGAACTTCATTTCCCTCTCAAACCTGATCTATGTTTATGGTTAAATGAAATGTTGACGTGAAGAATATGGATGTTATTTTATGTTGTTACACCTAGTAATGTTAAGAAAGTTGAGTCAAATCATGAGTCTGTTGATATAAAAAAATAATAGTGACGTAGTAGAACCTAAAACTGTTAGGAAGAACAGCTTTAGACCTCCAGTCATTGAGGATTGGAATTCTAATGATGATAGTGAGATAGAATTTATAACCTAATGTTGAGATATAAACTGTTAGGACTAGCACTACAAGATAAAATTTCGTTAAGTATGCTAGGGATATAGCAGCAGAATGTAGAAACACTAAACAAAACAAACACTTATCCTAGGAGGAACCAAAGAAACTAGAACAATATTAGTGGTCCCATAAGACTTGGAAGTGGACTTTAAACATGATTAATAAAGCTTGTTATGTTTGTGGTAGTTTTGAGCATCTTCATTATGTGTGTGATAAAAAGGTTATAAGACCAGTGTGGAACAACTCAAGTAAGGTGAATCACAAGAAATTTGCGATAATAAATGACTTACCCTCACCCTAATAGAAGATTTGTTCCACAAGCAGTATTAACCAGGTCTGGCAAAATTAATACTGCTGGTGCAAGTGTTAATACTGCTGTCAGACCAGTTAATACTGCTGGCTCAAAAACAACTGTGAATCATCCTAGACCAATATCAAATGCTTACAAAAAGGGATATTCACAAGTCACAAGGCCATTTAATAAAGGTATTCAGCAAACAAAAACAGTATTTTCAATAAAAAGGTTAATACTGTCAGGGTAAAAGATACTACTGCTAGGGATAGAGCAGTAGTAAGTGAAAATAAGGAAAAAGGGGTTAATGATGTTAAGGCCTCAGCATGCTGGGTTTGGAAAGCCAAAAATAGTAGTGTATCAAATACTTTCAAGAAATATTCTTACATTGATGCACGAGGCAGATCCAAGTCTATAATGGCTTGGATCCCCAAAAGAGCTTAATTCTCTTATTTTATATGCCGGGCAACCCACATCAGAAAGAGTACAAGGAAAAAGAAGTATTTGACAGTGGTTGTTTTAGGTACATGATTGGAAACAAATTCTATCTTACTGAGTATGAAGATTATGATGGTGGATTTGTTTCCTTTGGAGATGGTAAAGGTAGAATTTCTGGAAAAGGTAAAATCAAAACAGAAACATTGGATTTTGATAATGTGTATTTTTGTAAGGAGCTTAAGTATAACCTGTTCAGTGTGTCACAAATTTGTGACAAAAAGATTAATGTTCTTTTTATTGACAATGAATGTCTTTTCTTATCTCTTGACTTTAAGCTACTTGATGAAAGTTAAGTCTTACTGAGAGTTCCAAGAAAGGATAACATTTACAGTGTTGACCTAAAGAGTGTTGTTCCCACTAAAGGTTTAACTTATCTCTTTGCTAAGGCACGGGAGGCTTGGGCATATTAACTTCAAAACTATTAACAAACTGGTTAAGGGAAACCTTGTAAGAGGTTTACCCTTAAAGATTTTTAAAAATGATCATTCTTGTGTTGCTTGTCAGAAAGGAAAGCAACACAAAGCCTCCTGTAAGACCAAACTTGTGAACTCAATCAGCAAACCCTTACATATGCTTCACATGGATCTATTTGGTCCTACAAATGTTAAGAGTTTAATGAAAAAGTCTTATTGCCTAGTTGTCATAAATTTTCTTGGGTATTCTTTTTGGCCACTAAGGATGAAACTAGTGGGATATTAAAGACCTTCATAACAAAAATAGAAAATCAACTATACCACAAAGTAAAAGTTATCAAAAGTGACAATGGAACTGAGTTCAGGGCTGAAGCAGTTAATACTGCTTGCTATGTGCTAAAGAGGGTCTTAGTCATTAAGCCTCATACCAAGACACCTTATGAACTTATTCGTTGAAGAACCTCATTGATAGACTTCATGAAACCTTTTGGGTGTCCTGTTACCATCTTAAATACCAGGTATCATCTAGGAAAGTTTGATAGAAAAGCTGATGAGGGATTTTTTGTTGGGTACTCTGTGGTTTGCAAGGCTATGAGAGTATTTAACAAGAGGACCAGGATAGTTGAAGAGTCCTTAAACATTATATTTCTTTAAAATGCACCTAATGTGACAGGAAATGGACCATACTAGCTTTTTGATGTTAATTCTTTGACAATATCTATGAACTATGTGCCAGTTGTTGCAGGAAATCAAACTAATGGTATTGCAGGAACTAGAGATAATATTGTTGCAGGTCAAGCTAAAAAGAAGACAGAACTTGAACAAGAGTACATCCTGATACCTTTCGGCACAACTAATCCATTAATCTCTCAAGGTCCTAAGGACAGTGAAGAAGATGTTGGTATGAAGCCTATAGAAGTGAATGAAAGTGGAGCTTCTGAATAAAAGGTGAGAGGATTGAACAAGACACTTAGAAAGTGAGTTTTGAAAGGCTACTTCAATAGGAAAAGCAACTTACAGTACTAATAGTTTTATAATGTTGGTACACTTGGTTAGTGCTGCTGGAACCATCTTTTACTAATATATCCATCTTCCCACCAGTATTAATGCTGCTAAAGCTTCTAATGCATTTGAGGATCATCTATTTGAATGATTTTCTCCTTTTAAAAATGCATTTGCTCTTCCACATGTTCCAAATGTATTTTCAATAGATGATACTGAAATTTTTGGTAATGCTTATGATGATGAAGATGTGAGTGCAGAAGCTGACCTCAACAACTTGGAAATAGCCATAAACGTTAGTCTTATTCCCACAACCAGAATTAATAAGGATCATCCTAAAGACCAGATCATTGGAGACTTAAATTTAGCTATTCAAACAAGGAGAATGACCAAGGTTTCTGATGAACATACTATGGTTAGTTACATTAATAAGCAGAGGAGAACAAATCACAAAGATTATCAAAACTGCTTATTTGCCTGTTTTCTCTCACAAAAAGAACCCAAGAAGGTGATTCAATCTTTGGCAGATCCAAGCTGGGTAGATGCAATGCAAGAGGAGCTTCTATAATTTATACATCAAAAGGTTTGGACTCTGGTGGATTTGCCTAATGGCAAGAGGGCAATTGGAACCAAATGGGTCTTTAGAAATAAGAAAGATAAGAGAGGAATTGTAGTTAGAAACAAAGCAAGACTGGTTGTACAAGGTTATACCCAAGAAGAATGAATTGATTATGATGAGGTTTTTGCTCATGTTGCTAGGATAGAAGCAATCAGGTTATTTTTGGCCTAT
Source organism: Tanacetum coccineum (assembly GCA_026074375.1). NCBI lineage: Eukaryota > Viridiplantae > Streptophyta > Magnoliopsida > Asterales > Asteraceae > Tanacetum > Tanacetum coccineum. The sequence goes on along the minus strand of BQNB010205399.1, from coordinate 4,338 downwards.
GCATCATTTATAGGGTTTATTGTGTACCATATGGATGTAAAGAGTGCCTTTTTATATGGTACTATTGAAGAGGAGGTATATGTGTGCCAACCTCCTGGCTCGACAAAGTGTATAAGGTAGAAAAAGCTTTATATGGTCTACATCAAGCTCCTAAAGCCTGGTATGAGACCTTGTCTACCTACTTAATTGAAAATGGATTTAGAAGAGGCACTATAGATAAGAATTTGTTCATCAAGAAAGACAAAGGTGATATCTTGTTAGTACATGTGTATGTTGATGATATCATCTTTGGGTCCATAAAGAAGTCTTTATGTGATGAGTTTGAAGGTTTGATGCACAAGAGATTCTAGATGAGTTCTATGGGGGAACTCACTCTCTTCTTAGGATTGCAAGTACAACAGAAGGATTTTGCCACTATAAAGACAGCAAGCACTCCAATAGAAACTAATAAGGCATTGGTTAAGGATGAAGAAGCTGAAGCTATAGATGTTTATTTATACAGATCAATGATTGGATCATTGATGTACTTAACAGCTTCTAGGCCTGACATAATGTTTGTTGTTTGTGCTTGTGCAAGGTTCCAAGTTACACCAAAGACTTCACATATTCATGCTGTGAAGAGAATTTTTACATACTTGAAAGATTAACCTAAATTGGGCCTTTGGTATCCTAGAGATTCACCATTTGACTTGGAGACTTTTTCTGATAGTGATTATGCTAGAGCTAGCTTAGACAGGAAGTCCACAATAGGAGGTTGTCAATTTCTTGGAAGAATATTGATTTTATGGCAATGCAAGAAGCAGACTATAGTTGCCAACTATACTACTGAGGCAGAGTATGTTGCTGCTGCTAATTGCTATGGACAGTTGTTATGGATTCAAAATCAAATGCTTTATTATGGATTCAAATTCATGAACACCAAGATTTACATTGATAATGAAAGCACCATCTGTATTGTGAAGAATCTAGTGTTTCACTTTAAAACCAAGCACATCAAGATTAGGCACCGTTTCATTAGAGATTCTTATAAGAAAAAGTTGATTCAAGTGACCAAGATTTACACAGACCACAATGTTGCAGATCTTCTCACAAAGGCTTTTGATGTTAGCAGGTTTAACTTTCTAATTGCTAGCATTGGATTACTCAATCTCTGGCTACCCACCCATTAATTTTTCTAGGATATCGACAAATCATCCGCGGGATATCGATGCCTAGACCTTAAACACGAACAAAATCATCTCTATTCCCGTCATGTAACATTTGATGAGATAGTTTTTCCATATGGGATCCGATGACTCCTCCTCTTGACTCACCCTCCGTACTTATTTATGGACACTTCGCCCAACATCATACATCAACAATCATATCCATAACTCATTCGCATCAACAACTTCCCACTACCACTACAAATCTACTGCTGCTGGTCCACCCTAGGGTCCACCACGCAGCCCACTACCAACCGGGCTCACCAAAACATGAGTCTAGCCTACTTCCCCACTCACCAAACGTCCAGCCCACATCAAACGCATCCACTGAAACAACTATTCCTACACACAACCAATAATCCCACTCAGACTCACCCATGGTCACACGCTTTCGTGTTGGTACTAATCATCCCACTCTACATTTTAAACTTACACGTGTCCACCATATCACCTAGTCCTTAAAGTCCTATCCGATTGCTTTTGTGACCCAAATTGGTATCGTTGCTATGCTTGATGGAATATACTTGCTTTAAGTAAAATAATACTTGGATTCTTGTGCCTCGGCCACCGGACGCGAACATTGTTCGTTCTATGTGGGGGGCTTTTTTCGGCCATAAAGTATTACGCTGATCGGTACCCTCAGTCTTTGGTACAAGGCTCGTTCTTGTTGCAAATGGTTGATCTCTACTTGAAGGTATTGATTTGGATGAGAAATTTGGTCCGGTTTGTCAAACCGGCTCTACTACTTCAGACAGTAATCAGAGTCTAGCCATTTCTAGACATTGGCTGGTTCACCAGCTTGATGTCAAGAATGCCTTTTTACATGGATCGTTTATCAGAGGTCTGTATAAATGCACAACCTCCTGGTTTTCAGGATCGCGCATCCAGATCGGTTTGCCTTCTATAGGGATCTCCTTTATGGGGCTTAAACAGTACCCATCGGGGCCGGTTTTTCAGAGATTTGCGGCTTATGCTGCTCGGGTTGGGTTTCATCATAGTCGTTGTGACTCTTCACTCTTCATCTACAGACAGGGGGCAGACACTGCTTACTTGCTTTTATATGTTGATGATATTGTTTTGACTGCATCTTCTTCTGATCTGTTACAGCAAATTATCACTTCTCTTCATGAGAGTTTTCTCAATGACTGTTTTTCGGGCTCTCACTTAATTATTTCTTGGGCATTTCTGTAACTCGTAATGCTCAGGGATGTTTCAGATCTCAACAAAGTATGCGACTGAGGTTCTTGATCGGGCTTGTATGCTTAATTGTAAACGTGTCGTTACACCTGTTGTCACAGACTCCAAACTTTTTGCAGATGTGCTCTTATTCTAACTCTACTTATATCGCAGCCTAGCGCGGGGGGGGGGGGGGGACGGGGCCTTAAAGTATCTTACCTTTACCCGGCCTGACACCTGACAGTTCTATGCTGTTCAGCAGGTCTGTCTTCTTTATGCATGACCCCCGAAGAGCCTCAATCTCTACTGCTCTCAAGAGGATATTACGGTATTGTGCGTGGCACCTTGTCTATGGAATAAGCTTTTATTCCTCTATGACAGTCATCTTTAGTGGCTAACTCGGATGCGGATTTGGGCAGAGGTTGTCCCACTCTCGTCGTTCAGCTCTGCGTTATGTGTTTTTTTTGGCAAACAATTTTCTCTCCTGGTCATCAAAGCGGGGGGGGCTCCCCACCCCCCAAATTTTACTCTTCTCGATCTAGTGTGAGGCTGGAGTTATCGGGGTGTTGCCAATGCGGTTGTTGAAACTTGTTGGTTATGTAATATATTATGTGAACTTCATACTCCTCTAGCCACTGCTACACTTTTCTATTGTGACAATGTGAGTGCCGTCTATCTCTCTTCTAATCCTGTGCAACATCAACGCACGAAGCATATCGAGATTGACATTCACTTTGTTCGGGATCTTGTTGCTACCGGTGCTATACGGGTTCTACACGTCCCGTCACGTTATCAGTATGTGGATATCTTCACCAAAGGTTTACCTACTAGTTTATTTGATGAGTTTCATACTAGTTTGAGCGTTCGTTCATCTCCCGCTCCAACTGCGGGGGGCTGTTAACAGTCTATACGGCCCATGGCCTTCTGATGAAAGGGAATGTAACATTAAGCAGCAGTGGGTGAAGGGTCAGGACAACCTATGGATCCCCAACACACATCCACACCTACTCAACACTCTTATAAAGAACCATTCACTGTTTTATCATCATCTCAAGACTCACAAACCTAGGCAAGCCAAAAGGATCACTAAGATATCTCAGTCCAGTAGACCTATTCACCTTGTTACAAATGAGACTGTCCATAAGGAGTTGGGTGACAGAATGGAAAGGGCTGCCACTACTGCTTTTAGCTTAGAAGCAGAGCATGACAGTGGTAACATCAATAGGACCCAATCCATAGCAACACTTAATGAGCCAAGTCCTTAGGGATCTGGTTCAGGTAGTGGTCCCAGGTGCCAAGTTACCGTATTGGGGTTACAAATGCTCAAACTAGGTTTGAGGGTGCATCTAAATAGTCTAATGATCCACCTCTCTCAAGAGTTAAGACACTTAGAAGTGGGGAGGACAGTATGAAACTAATGGAATTAATGGGACATTGTACAAAACTGTCTGAATTGGTGAGAAAAAGAAAAGAGAGAATTAGTGAGCTGAAAAATAGAACAAGAGATGTGTGAAATAAAAACAGAAAGAGTGATTGAGTAAGAAAAAGAAATGAGAGATATTGTGAGTAAAAACAGAAAGAGAGATGTGTGCATGAAAAACAAACAGAGTGTTTCAGTAAGAAAAAGAAATGAGAGATATTGTGAGTTTAAAAATAGAAAGAGAGCTTGTAAGAATTAATATTGGTGATGGAAATGCTTTTTGTAATGAAATTAAAGTTAATGCTAGTAACTCAAACTTAGTGTTGTTAGCTTTAGGTTAATACTGCTAGTATACATTAATGCTGCTAAGCTTAAGTTGATGCTGTTGAGTTACTGATATCGGGTTACTTGCTACTATTAGGCATAAGTTAGTGCTGTTAGGCCAAACTTAATACTGATGGGCTTAACATAGTGCTGTTAGTTTAAGTTAATACTGCTGAGGGTGATTTTATAAATACTTCGATTCAGGGTTTCATT
>BQNB010205397.1:0-10620 GCA_026074375.1 Tanacetum coccineum | reverse complement strand
CAAACCCGAAGGGTGAGATGAAAGCGATCACCACTCGAAGTGGTGTTGCTTACGAGGGACCCTCGATTCCTACTAATCCTTCTCCTGAAAATGTAGTAGAACGAGAAACCGAGGAAACAACGGATAAGGAGAAATCTAATTTCCAAGGAAGTACCGCTCACATCCCACCTTCGGTTATCCCCACTCCCATTCCGGAACCCGATGTTCTAAAGACTTTGCCTAAAACCACTCCCATTCCGGAATTTGATGTTCCGAGGTGTTTACCTAAGCCAAATATTCCACATCCTACATGACGAGATGATCAAAAGTCCCGTGACAAAGCTTCGCATCAAATGGAGAAGATTTTCCAAATCATTCAAAATTTGCGCTTCGACATGAGTTTCGCGAATGCTTTACTTTTGATGCTAAGATTTGCTCCTACGATTAAGAGTTTGCTCATGAATAAAGAAAAGTTGCTTGAGTTAGCTAAGATACCGTTGAACGATAATTGCTCAGCGATGCTCCTCAAAAAGCTTGGAGATCCCGATAAGTTTCTTATTCCATGTAATTTCCCAGGAATGGATGTATGTCACGCCTTGGCCGATCTTGGCGCGAGCATAAATATTATGCCTCTTTCTATTTGGAAAAATATTTCTCTGCCTGAACTTACACCAGCTCGGATGACTTTAGAGTTAGCGGACCGATCAATTACTTATCCTTAAGGACTCGTCGAAGACGTTTTTGTCAAAGTTGGGAAATTTCATTTTCCTACCGACTTTGTTGTTGTCGATTTCGAAGCCCGATCCTCGAGTACCTCTCATACTTGGGAGATCCTTTTTAAAGACCGGTCGTGCTTTAATTGATATTTATAGAGAAGAAATAACCCTTCGGGTTGATACCGAGAGCCCGTCACTTTTAATCTAGATCAAACCACGAGATACTCCTCTACAAATGACAAATCGGTAAACCGAATTGACATCATTGATGCAGTTTGTGAGGAGTATGCTCTGGAATTTCTAGGATTTCCTAATTCTTCGGGTGGCAATCCCACCCCGACGTCTGAGCCGTTTACTTCCGAATTCATTTTGGAAGAAATCAAAGCTTATCTTAAGGATGATTCGATTTCACCAGAAATTGATCATGCCGATTGCAATCCGGAGGAAGATATTTGTTTGATCAAAAAATTGTTAAATAATGACCCGTTTCAACTTCCTCCGATGGACCTTAAACAAAGTGAAGTGACCGAGGCAAAATCTTCAATTGAAGAGCCTCCGGAATTAGAGTTAAAAGATTTACCGTCTCACTTAGAATATGCTTTCTTAGAAGAAAACGACAAGTTACCAGTGATTATTGCAAAAGGTTTAAAAATGATGAAAAAGATGCTCTCTTAAAGGTGCTCAAATCTCATAAAAGGGCCATTGCTTGGAAAATCACCGACATCAAGGGTATCGACCCTCGTTTTTGTACACACAAAATCTTAATGGAGGATGATTACAAACCTACGGTTCAAAGTCAAAGACGGGTTAACCCAAAAATTCACGAGGTAATCAAAAAGGAGGTCCTAAAACTTCTTGATGCTGGAATGATTTACCCAAAATCTGACAGCCCATGGGTTAGTCCAGTGCATTGTGTTCCTAAGAAAGGTGGAATAACCGTTGTTGCTAATGAAGAGAATGAATTAATTCTGACACGTTTAGTTACCGGGTGGATAGTTTTGTATCGATTATAGGAAGTTAAATGAAGCAACTCGCAAAGATTATTTTCCATTGCCGTTTATGGATCAGATGTTAGAAAGATTAGTCGGAAATGAGTTCTATTGTTTTCTAGATGGATTTTTAGGATATGCCAAATACCATAGTTCAAGGACCAGGAGAAAACTACTTTCACATGCCCGTATGGAACTTTCGCGTACCGACGCATGCCATTTGGCTTGTGTAATGCTCCCGGTACTTTTCAACGGTGTAATAAGGACATATTCCATGATAATTATCGAAAAGAGTGTTCATGGAAGTATCTATGGATGATTTCTCGTTTTAGGGAATAGTTTGATTCATGTTCTCTCCAATTTAGCATTAAGAAAAGATGCTAAAATGGTGGGAAGCACAATTTATTCTTAATTGGGAAAAGTAGCCACTTTATGTTAGAGAAAGGACTTGTGTTTAGGACATAAAATTCAAAGTCCAGGAATTAAGTCCGATCGAGCTAAAAGTCCGATGTTATCGCTAAGCTCCCTCACCCGACTACCGTAAAAGGTGTTAGGAGTTTCTTAGGTCATGCAGGTTTTTACCGCCGATTTATCCAAGACTTTTCTAAGATTGCTAGACCAATGACTCACCTTCTTGAGAAGGAAACACCGTTTGTGTTTTCTAAGGATTGTATTGATGCTTTTTAGACTCTTAAAAAGAAGCTTACCGAAGCTCCAATCTTAGTTGTCCCAGATTGGAACCTACCTTTCGAACTCATGTGTGATGCAAGTGATTTCGCGATTGGTGCAGTTTTAGGACAATGAAAGATGAAGCACTTTTACCTAACATTATGCTAGTAAGACAATGACAAAAGCTCAAATTCATTACACTACCACGGAAAAGGAAATGCTTGCCGTTGTGTATGCTTTTGAAAAGTTTCAGCCATATCTTGTCTTATCCAAAAGCATAGTGTATACGGATCACTCGGCTTTAAAGTACCTTATGAACAAACAAGACGCTAAGCCGAGGTTGCTCCGGTGGGTTCTTCTCCTACAAGAATTTGATATCACCATCCGTGATAAAAAAGGAAGTGAGAACCTTGCGGCAGATCATTTATCTAGACTTGAGAATCCTCATAAGGATGTGTTAGAAAACAAGGACATAAATGAACATTTTCCTTTAGAAACTCTTGGAGTTATTTCTAGTGAAAGTACCCCATGGTTTGTGGAAATATGAAAATTACCATGCGGGGAATTTTATCATCAAAGGAATGTCAACTCAACAAAAGAGGAAGTTTTTCAAGGATGTTAAATATTATTTCTGGGATGATCCCTATCTTTTTCATACTTGTGCGGATCAAATCATTCAACGGTGTGTGCATGGGCAAGAAGCTTTTGAAATCCTCAAAGCTTGTCATGAAGGACCCACCGGGGGCCATCATAGTGCCAATCTCACCGCTCAAAAAGTATTTGATGCCGGTTTCTTTTGGCCTACCATATATCGAGATGCCCATACAATGATCAAATCTTGTGATACGTGTCAAAGTACAAGCATAGAGGTATTATACAGTCATAACGAGATGAGATGCCTCAAAACGCTATCCAAGTTTGTGAAATCTTCGATGTATGGGGTATTGATTTCATGGGACCATTTCCGTCTTCAAGAGGAAATAAATACATCCTCGTAGCCGTTGATTATCTTTCAAAATGGGTTGAAGCAAAGGCGCTCCCCACAAATTATGCTAGAGTTGTGGTTAAGTTTTTGAAATTCCTTTTTGCCCGATTCGGAACACCTAGAGCTATTATAAGCGATCGTGGGACCCATTTTTGTAACGATCACTTTGCTAAAGTAATGTCTAAGTATGGGGTTACTCATCGTTTAGCTATTTTTTTTTTTTTTTTTTCTACTGCGTATCACCCTCAACAGCGGTCAAGTGGAGGTGTCCAATCGAGGTTTGAAACGTATTCTAGAAAGGACGGTTGGAGAAAACCGTGCCTCATGGTCTGACAAATTAGATGAAGCTTTGTGGGCATTTCGTACTGCTTTTAAGACACCGATTGGTTGTACACCTTACAAGCTTATTTATGGAAAATCTTGCCATTTACCGATTGAGTTAGAGCATAAAGCATATTGGGCTTTGAAACATGCTAACTTCGATCTTAAAACCACGGGTGATCACCGTAAGCTTCAATTGAATGAACTTAATGAGCTTCGTGATCAAGCTTACGAGAATTCTTTGATTTATAAAGAGAGGACGAAGAAGCTTTACGACTCAAAGATCAAAAACCGCATTTTTCCGATGTTTGGTGAACGAGTTTTATACTCTCAACTCTCGATTTAAAGATATTCTCAGGAAAGCTTAAAACTCGTTGGTCAGGACCTTTTACCATTACCAAAGTTTTTCAATACGGAACAATTGAGTTATCTCAATCCGATGGTCCAAACTTTAAGGTAAATGGTCATCGTTGTTATTCGTTACAATACTTTATTGAAAACTTTCTATTTTCGGAAACTTTATATTTTCAGGATGTTACTACTTTCGAAAAGTTACCATTTTTAGTAACTCTCGACATCTATTTATATTTATAGAAATAGTTATTTATCTCATCACACATTCGACGCTCAATTTGGTTATCGTTTACTCGTATCGGTGTTATATCCGAATATTTCAAAAGTTACTATTTTTAGTATCTTCTTCGCGCATAACAATCGTTAAGTCTAAAATATTATACTCGTAATAATAATAGTGTTTATTATTTTTATAAACATTCAACAAGTTTTACCTTAACCCGTTGACTTTCAAAAGTCAACGTTGGACTTCATTTGACTTTTACTTTATGTATGACCCGCTCGAAACGACGTATTATATCACATTTTCATGACTCTGACTCTAAAGAGATTTTATGCAAAACAACGTTTCGGACAACTTTTTAGTTTTAGCCGAGACCTAAAACTTGACAGAAAATGACTAAAATGCCCCTGCAAGTTTCTGCAGGAACTTATATTATTTTTAATAAAAGTGCAGAGATTGACCTTGGGTTTTGACCCGTTATTACTCGATTTTAAAACTAGCAAGCCTCGCTTAAAGTAAAACGACATTCCGAGAAACTTTCGTGTTTCGCTGGAAGGCTGAAACGGACTCGAAAGTGCTCAAATCGGACGTTTTTGAATCTGCCAGCAACTAAACAAAACCACTAGCTGATTGGAATTTTTCCTAGTTTTCAAATCTTGTTTTCGTCATAACTTCTTCGTTTTGTGGGAGTTACGAGGCGTTCGAATTACCAAAACGTTCATAAAAATAAGCTCTATTATATTTATCAAAGAAAAATCAGATTTCACAAAATCTCGTGCCTCGTTTTCCGTGTCAAAGTTTCTGTCCAGATTTATATGTTATGAAACATGCCAAAAATCCATTTTTTTACCCAAAAATTCATTTACGACGCATCTAGGATAGCCTATAAACAATATCCAACTCACTCAATCAACCAACAACAAAATCTAAACTAAACGACGCAAGATCCCTCGGATTTCATCACATGCAATTGTTAAAAACAGCTCGAATCACAAAAATAAAAATAACACTGGTATTAGATATATTTACGATGCTATAATAAGTAAAATAGGACAAGGAAGGTTTTGTCTCATTCCTTCTTGTTCCCAACCGAACTCGGACCACAACCCAAACCGAACCCGAAACTTTTTCCATTCAAACCAACACTTCTAAAACACTTATCTAGCTTTACAAACACCCCCTTTCTAACCAAAATTTCAAGAATCAAACCCGGATTCTAACTTCCTCAAAACTTATTGCATGTAAGATTTTCTTATATGGAAATGTAGGCCTTAACACAAGGATTAATATTTTATAACTTGATCATAATGCATGTCGGTTTTTGATGGTGGTGGTGTGGTGGTTTGTGGCGGTCGACGAAGAGGGAGGAGAGGGTGGAGAGAAAATTTTGTTATGCGTGTGTTTTTATTTTAGAAAAGTGAAGTATAAAACCTATTTATACTTCCACTAGTTTCATCATTTGGCAAAAATGGTCCTTCCCTCCTTTCTTTCTTAGATTTTTGACATACAATACTTTTACTTAAATTAAAACGACAATCATGGCTCGGGATTTCACTTCCGAGACCATTTTTATTTTCCGTCACATTTTCTTGCTTTAAAACATTTAATAAAATGTGTACTCTTTTAAAACGCGAGTCCGGCTCAAGACAAGGAACAAAATGACTAAGTCCGACAAAAATATAGATCTCGCAAAATAAAATAAGTCGGGGCGCGTCATAATATTTATGATGCTCAAAGCGTTTAACGGTCGTGCGGTCAAACGTTGGCTCGCGAAACCACTAAAATAAGAATTTCTAAATTCCGTTCGTAATAAAATACAAAAATACTTATCTTCGACAATAAAAATTTTAAATGTCGACGTTCGTTCACATGAACTTATAAAATAGAAATTATGATGTCGAATCCCCGATCGTGATACGCGTCGTAAAACTCGGGTTGTTACATTCCACCCACCTTAAGGGAGCGCCGTCCCGGTGCTCGTCGTTTCTTACTCGTTTTAATTTCGCTTGCAGTGAGACGCTTTCCTCATTATCGAGCGGACTCACATGCTCGAACGCACAATTCACATGACACAATACACGCCTTGACTATTCCGGATGGAAAGTCAACAAAACAAATGATAATTCATACCAACAAGATCAAAAATATAATTATAATCGCTCTTATCACAAGAGACAAAATACGCCACGGAACATATCCAGGAAAACATAAATCGCGTCGCTTTTAAACGAAAGACTTTAAATGAAAGATTAGCCCAATCTTAACTTGGTAATTATTCCGACATGACAAAGCGTACATCGCTACGCAAAACCAAAACATACACTGCTGAGCAAAACTAAAATACTCATCAACATCCAAAACCCAAATACACGCGTCGCCCTCCCGGTCTCATTTAATAATGCACCACCGGTTGCGAAAACATTCCGGAGTACTCATGACTCCATCAACGCATTATTGTACTATCACATAAAATCACATAAGCAAATAATCACATAATTGTCATCTCACGATGACTTCGCATTTTGTCTTAGCTTTACTTAGGAACCGTCTCATACTTGCTCATTATCACACTTAGCAACAATCATGCTCGCTTATAATAAGGCCTCAGCAAAATAGTCGTGCTTGCTTATAATTAAGCCTCAACGAAACAACTATTCCCGCTCATATGGGATCGTACCCAACCGATCAAATTGCTCATTATACCAGGCTTGCCAGATGGCCAAGCTTCTTGGTAATGATCTTAACTCAATCACGGTTAGCTCCTAACTAATCATAGTCATGCTTGTGGTTTATCTTGCCACGAATGATTATATATTTTTTAGGATTCCTACCATGTTCACAGAAGACCTTTTTGGGTGTGCGTACCCATCTAATTAAACTTTCGTTTATTTTCGGGCAATATACCCATTCACTCACATCCTAAACCACATCATGGGCTGCACAAAAAAGACATAAGCGCTTATCAACATTCAAATAACATAACACATAAAGCACATTTTTCACGTAATTCCGCGGAGATAATCCCGCAAGAATACACATAAAAGATCAAAACAGTCGATAGCAATCGAGAAAACAATTGAGCATCATGGACTTATTGCTCGCTTGACGAAGAATCGAAATTCCAATGTTTCCACACGGCGACTAGCATAATCGGCTCGGTCCTGACACATCGCATTACATCATAAATGAATAGAATCATTATGTCAAGAAAATGTATCACATTCCTAATTCAATACCGCTCGACTTAAGGCGTTGGCTACTTTGGTCGTTCCTCCAGAGTGGGGACGGATTTCACCATTTTTCTAGAGTCTCCATTCAATTCACCCCTCTTTACGCACTCGAGTCATCACGTCATGGAGTAAGGATCACAACACCTAACCATAGGTTAGGGATCATTTAGTGCCTTATTCTAATCCTTGATGATTAAGGTACATTCGCACACTATATCACCATCGCTTTCCATAACGGGGAAGAAGTTCTCTTCGTGGTCTTCGGTCAACACAACACTAGCAATGCACATTTGATGTAGGAGAAGTCTTCTTCATTCCTCACTTTCAACCTCAGGACTAACCACCTCGGTTTCCACCCACCTTGGGAATATTGCGACTCCGAGAAGATCCCTTCTTAGTTTCGGTATCCGGTTTCTTGTTATCTCATTATCTAACCACCTTATAACTTCTCTATAACTTTCGGGTATGTCTACGTGTCCATGCACGATGGCACTCTATACGGTTACTAGTCTTCAGAAATTCTTGCCGTTACGCGGTACGTGGATATTCAGTCCGAACTTACACCAAGTCTTGCTACAACGAACATTCGTCCACAACCAATCTTTACTTTTGACTGCCGGTCTATATCACGAGGACCTAGACCTTATGACCCTTCCTGACACACTCATCCCGGACAAACAGCGTCGTCATTCTCTTTCCGGAATGACTCGGTCGTAACGACTAACATAAGACTCTCTCCATGTAGTCAATAGGAGTATGGTTACTTGCACAAGAATCTGTAGCAGGGGTAAGAACATTTTCTTAATTCGAGATATCCATCTCGAAATTTTTTCCAAAACTCAACATTTTAGGGGTGACGATTTATCCGACATAGCGTGGTTATTCCTAAATATGCATAGTTGATCAAGTTATGCATAATTGAGGACCAAACGACGTCATGTCCATCCTCATCAAAACATTTCTTTTTCACACGCTACACGCGTAAGTTATTTTTCTCAGCAATAATAAAAAAAATACATAAATAAAGATAAGAACATGATTGTTTCAAAAGAAAGAAAAGAAGATAGCATCATTCCATCCTCCATCCCCCTTATTTATCTATTTATTTATATGTTTTTTTAAATAAATTTATTAGACACCATAGGGTCAGTTTATGAAATTTGAAAACACATTTTCCATTGTTTACACAAACAATTTATGCAACAATATCAGTACAACTCGCGCAACGACATTTGTCCAACACACAAGTTTATTTTTACAATTCTACAGTTTTAAAATCATCAATTCATGAGACATCTTTTAATACAGTTTGGTCAATGGTCACAACAAGTACCAAGAATAATACCCACTCATAAACTATGCAAGCAAGTATCATACATGTGCAAAGGATTCACCAACCAGATTCATTCAACACTCAAAGGCATCAACATCCACAATCACGCAAAACTCACAACCAAGGATAACCATAATCTTTCAATGAGTCAAATGTCTTGAGGTAACTATGACCTCCAAGCACCACTTAAGTGAACAACATATACATTAACTCTCCTAGAGTTCTAAATCCAAACAAGGGCTAGAGAATGCACAATCACCACACCGGTGATGAGATAAAACTTTGAGGCAATAATGACCTCAGACCAATAAGCCTTTAGTTTCTTGAAACCATCCCAATTACTAATTTGTGGATGGTAAAGGTATGAGGTTTTCGCCTACGGAAAGCATTTCAAATCTATTGTCCAGAAACGTAGGGCCCACTGCCTTAAAGTTTCAGAACCAAGGTGAAGTTACCATTTTGCCCCTATCTATCAAGGGTGCCATTTCTTTCCATAATTTTATCGCTTCGCTAAATTGAGTGTATCTTCTAAACTGTGCGTCCGCAAAAGCTGGGACGACCGCTCAAATCTAAGTTTGTTCAATACCTTGAACCTATAGTTTTACAAATTCAAGTGTTGCTATATAAATACTTGGATTTATTACTCATTCCAATTCTGGTCTCAATTTTTGACTAGTTCTGCCATATCGTCGATAACTCATTCTTCGGGGCGTCGATATGACTCCATCCGAAGTCTTACATATACCTAAGATGTTTATCTACATCCTAGTCTAATTTACCATGTCTTCATAGACCAAAAACATTTTGAAACATACCCAACAAGCTGCTGCTCCCAAGTAGTCTCGCAAGAAATAGTGACCAATTTTGTAGTTTACGAAAATGAGCGTAGTTTAAAGTTTATTGATGATATTGACGTGAGACCAATTGAAGGTGATAGCCCTAAGAGTCTTCTACAGGTACCATAATTCTTTTTTGAAAAGTTAACAAAAAAATGGAGTTATACTCCTTTTCCCAATGGTATACTAGGTTCAACTAGTTTTAGTAAAATGACGATATCTCACTCATCCGGAGGAGATACGACCCTATTCAAAGAACCACATACACTTAAGACATATGCCCACATCCATATTGGATTTCCCAAGTGCCTTATGACCAAAAGTATTTTGCAATTAGCCCTATAACCTCCTGGTTACAAACTTGTCATAAAAATCCATTTCAAAGTCCAACCAAACACCTTTTAAATTCCTCCAAACTCCAATACAAAGCCATACCTAATGACTTAGCACTCTTTCAAACACATCAACTCATGGGTCTCCAGACCCAAACATTTCAAGACTTACTAAGTAGAGGTCGATACAAGAGAATCGGAACACAATGCCAACTTTATTCGAATGTTCCAAAAATAGTCGTTTCCAAACGACATGTTACGCGACAATAAGTTAATAGTCGTTTTCAAAAACAATGAGGGTTCATGGGATGACATATAAAAGTCACACTTCCCATCAATTGGAATATTTCAAAACAATAGGTTACGAAACAACATATGCAATTCAAAAGCAATGGGAAAATATTCGAACTCGGAGTCGAATAATAAGTCACCCAATGGGATCGACAAACTACGACGAATCAACATCATCAAAAGATGAAAAGTAAAGTCACAAAAAAGTTTCAAAGATAATCGTATAACAACGATGTTTTCATCACGTATCAAAATAATTTTATTATATCGCATCGAAATGTTTAAAAAAATTAAACTCTTCGCAAGAAGCGAATATCAAGATATGTATAATTGTACACCATAGAACGGATGCCGTATGTATA
>BQNB010205395.1:0-10620 GCA_026074375.1 Tanacetum coccineum | reverse complement strand
TAAAAATACCTCGATCACTAAAAATCTCAATTCTTCCTGAGTGCAAGGTAACTGTCATTCAAAAAGTCCCAATCTTTGCATCAAACACTTGCTATGCAAAATGTTCCATTAGAGAGGAATTTCGCTTTCATTTACAATCTATTCAAAAAATCAACATTAAGCGTAATAAAGAATGAAATAGAAGATTTGAAGTATCATTTAAAAACAACTTACCAAATGTCAATGGATGTTGATTTTGATGAAGACGAATGAGAAACAACATTTCTGCATAATCAAATCAAATTCTTTAAGGATCTATTTTCACGATTATACATAAAACCAAATAATTGAGACTAAACTTACCTTGAATTGCATTAGCCCTGCAAAATCAAATGATATGTTTAACCCAAATTAGAAATTCAATATTTTCGGTGGATGGTTATTGTTGAAAGGGAAGGGTGGGTTAAATGTTGGTTTATGGTTTAGAGAGGTGCGAGTTTAAAATTAGAGAGAATATCCGGTGGAAGGGGTGGGTTAATAATGGGGAGAATGTAATTAGGCTTCCACCGAAAGTTTTGGTTTTTCTTTGACTTCCCCTAAATAATATTTCCACCTTTCAAAATTAGTCTCCAGCCATATTCCATTCCTAAAATAGTTTTTCAAGTTTTAAGTTTTCAACTTTATCATTTTGTTTATTCAAGTTCTTAATTCTCAGTTTTCAATTCAATAGTTGCCTAAAATAGGTTTTCAACATTCAACTTTTTAACATTTTGTAAATTCCCTTTATAAGTAGTAGAGATAGATATAATGATTTTAATTTTTTCAATGTTTCTTAATATAAGGATTTTCAACTTTTTTAGATTTCAACTTTTCTAGATTTCTAGTTTCAACAGGTATAGATAATTGTGAGTTTTCAGCACCCAATAAAACTGTGTTTAGCTTTTACAAATTGGGCTCAAGCTAATGAAGTCATGTGCAACTAAACTTGGGCTTATTTTTTTATCCGACTTAGTAGCTTTAAATGACTAAATTTTTGAACTATCTTAATTCCTTTTACTTATTGCTTTGGATTGTAGTGTCTGTTATGGTTTATTTTTACAGTAAATTCCCAAAAGGATACAAATACATTCTTATGGTCCAAAACTTGGTCAACTTGAACCCCATCTTCTCATTTTGGTCAAGCTCTACTGACCGCACTCATTGCTCGACACACGTTTATTTTTAGTATTATAAAAATAGATGTGATTTGATGATTTGTCTTATAAGTAATTGTGTTAAAAGTCAAAGATACCCTCATCTTTTATATTATTTCTTTCTCTTTAATACATCTAATTACCCACCTACATCACTTATCTTTATAATTACCATCATTATTTCCAGATTCTGATGACACTCCCATATTCCGACAACACTCTCATATTACATGTTCTCGGCAGTCACGAACATTGTAAGGAAATTACTCTCTTCGTCCAAAAATTATTATAATAGTTTTACTCTTAACTAATTAACTAAAGTCTTCTAAAACATTTGTAATAATAATTTCAAACAAGAGAAATGTGGTAAACTTGATCGAACTTCCTTATCTACCTTTAGTAGTAGGTAATTAAATTAGGACATCATAAAAAATAAACATGGACTCTAAATTTGGAACGGAGGGAGTTATAAATAAAAAAACATAACTTTATTAGTAGAAACTTTATTATATTTTACAATATGAAGTGAGATCTACAAGAAACATGGGCAAAAAAAGAACAAATAACATGATCTTGGCCATCTATTTCATTCACATTCAATGGTTAATATTCATTCTTTCAACCATATATAATTCACAAAAATAACCACCTACCCTCTCATTTAATTTTTTTTTCTCTCCTCAAAAAACACACACACCGGGAAACTCTTTAAATCAACATCGCCGGAATCCTAAAACCGTCGCCGGAAACCTAAAAACACATCTCTCTTGCCGGAGACACCACATCTCTCGCCGGACACACCACATCTCTCGCCGGACACACCAAATAACCACCGCGCTGCTTCAATCTACGACTGTAAATCAGTCGAAAATACAAGAAACTCGGCGGAAAACCGTAAATCATTATAAAAAACCGTCAAATTACTCGAAAATGCATGATAAACCATACGTTACACAAACAGGTCTGAACAAACAACTTTTACCAGAAGTTGCAGATCCAAATGTTGAAGATCCAAATGTTTTACCAAAAGTTTTACCAGAAGATAGAGAAGATGTTTTACCAGAAGTTTTAGATCCAAATGTTGTCATGGAAGAAGTTACACGTGTGATTATTTCTCTAAAAATCACATGTGATTCTGCTATGGAAATCACGTGTGATTCTGCTCTGAAAATGTTTTGTTTTGTGATGAAAGAAAAAAACACATCTCTCTTGCCAGAGACACATCTCTCACCGGACACACCACATCTCTCGCCGGACACACCAAATAACCACCGCGCTGCTTCAATCTACGACTGTAAATCAATCGAAAACACAAGAAACTCGGCGGAAAACCGTAAATCATTATAAAAAACCGTCAAATTACTCAAAAATGCATGATAAACCATACGTTACACAAACAGATCTGAACAAACAACTTTTACCAGAAGTTCCAGATCCAAATGTTGAAGATCCAAATGTTTTACCAAAAGTTTTACCAGAAGATAGAGAAGATGTTTTACCAGAAATTTTAGATCCAAATGTTGTCATGGAAGAAGTTACATGTGTGATTATTTCTCTAAAAATCACATGTGATTCTGCTATGGAAATCACGTGTGATTCTGCTCTGAAAATGTTTTGTTTTGTGATGAAAGAAATAATAATCACATATGATTCTAGTGTATTATAATATGTTTTTTAAAAATAATGATTAGATTGAAACAAATCAGGTTTGATTTAGCTTCAAGGAGGAATGAATCACATGTGATTCACCAGAATCTTATGTGATTCACCAGAATCAAATGTGATTCAGCAGAATAATAGTGATTGACTATACATTTGCCTTTCCATGTGATTGCTATTTATGCTATCCTATGTGATTCTGCTCTGGTAGTGTTTTGAAGTTGTAGTTGTATATTTTGAAGTGCTTTCATTTAATATTTTAATTTTGTCTTAAAATCACATGTGATTCTACTCTGAAAATGTTTTGTTTTGTGATGAAAGAAATAACAATCACATGTGATTCTAGTGTATTGTAATGGTTTGTTATAAGAGAATTTAATTATAATGAAACAAATCAGGTTTTGTTTTTTGAATGATGGTATGTGCTTAATTACACATACCTTTCACCATTAAAATCGGACTTAAATGACCAAAAACGTATAAAAAATACATTGTATTTGTAAGTTTTCACTTATATTGTGCAGGAAACAGATATCCGACAAAAGGACAAAAAATTAAGCAAAAACGGACAAAACCAAGCACGGAGTGAAAAAGCGTGGAAAAGCCAAAGTCAAATCTCAATTTGATTCACCAAAAATCACATGGATTTCTCATGTGTCACTTTTTTTGTAATCACATTTAATTCTTCCACAATCACCTGTGATACTCATGAACTCAAAGATTGACTATAACTTTTTCCTTCAAGTGATTGGTGTTTATGCTAATATGAATCTCATGTGATTCTGTTTTTGATATACATGTTGTATGAAACAAATCTAAGAGCAACTTTATATGAGCAAAATGAAACACCTGGTGGATCAATAAATTAGGAGCCTCATGTAGAAGGAATTCTATGTTTACTTGTGTATTTGTTACTTATGAATAACATCTGATTTAATTGAAAAAAATAAATTTGTTAGTTATAAAAAAAACAATTGTACATCCACTAAGTACATCCACTAAATCAAAACTTAATGAAAATAATGTATTGTTATTTACATTGAACAAAATGTTGATGGTAAGAAAATCACGATATAAATCCATTAGAACCGACATGTTATAATTCTATCCCTGTGATCAAAGCTGAATCTCTTATGATTCTATATGAATCTTCTTGTGATTCTTATTTCAATCACATTGTGATTCCTATATTTCATTCACTTTAGTTCTCTATGAATCTCTTGTGATTACTTCCAATCCCTTGTGATTCAGTACCAATCTCTTGAGATTTTTTAAAAATCACATGCAATAACTAAAAAAAGAAACAACATAAAATGATAAGTTCTACCATAATCAGCTACTGAAACTAATGAGACTAATACGCCCATTACAAAAGATTCTAAGCAACATTTTTAGCAACTGAACTACCAACATTTTTAGCAACTGAACTATTCTAACATGAAACTGTTTTTAACGACAAGTCAAAAGATAGTCCCTTGATGCTTGATGCGTTTCACTTTTGATCCCTGTTTCCTAAATGCTTCCGCAATTATCGTTACCATTTCTACCATCGTCATCATCGTCACCATCATCATCTTCATGATCAATCCCATCACTATGTTCATAATAACCAAACTCAATTGGATTTTTGAAAACTTCAACATACTTTTGGTGAAGTTCAAAAAACTTTTCATCATCACAATATTTTTCACTAGCTTTTCAACATAAATAATAGAAAGCTTTTCTTTAACTTTTTAATCAAATTCTGCAGTTAATCAGATTGTATTACTTTAGAAACATAACATAAAAATAGCTTATTTAACATAAAAACAGCTCATGTGATTCTTCAAAGAATCACATGAGATTCATAATACTTTTATATTTATGAATTCTTTATTTTAATATACTAATAACAATAATATTTGATAGTGTGTGATTTTCTTAATAAAATATGTTTGTTAGTTACTTGATCAAATGTTGTGTATGAAAATGACTTGTAATTCATCAAAATCACATGTAATTCATCTGGAATCCCTTGTGATTCATGTAAAATCACATGTAATTCATCTTGAATCCCATGTGATTCTTCTGCAATCACATGTAATCTCATTTAACTCTTGGCCCTCCATGTAATTCATCTTGAATCCCATGTGATTGTCCTTGGCAACCGACGCCTTTAAAAGATCAGCCTTGGCCTTAGTAACCGGCGCCTTCACCACATCAGGTTTGGTTTTCCTTCAAGGAGGAAGGAATCATATGTGATTCACCTGAATCACAGTGATCGACTATACCTTTGCATTTCCAAGTGATTTACATGTGATTCACTCTGAATCTCATGTGATTCACTCTGAATCTCATGTGATTCACTCTGAATCTCATGTGATTCACATTTACATGGTAAATAAAACTCAGTACGGATAACAGTGATTTGTAACAATGTATGATAATTTTACAAAAACATAATTAAAAATCATATGTGATATAAGTGGAAATCACATGTGATTCAGGTGAAATCACATGTATTCGCTTCAACCTCTCTTTGATGTCTAGCTGAATCGTTTTTGAAACTAGCTAAATCCTTGTGATTTTAGCCGAATCTCTGTGGAATTCAAGCTTAACTCAAGAAGTATTACAAAAAGACATCAAGACATACTTGAAAAAAAAGCAAAAAAAAACATAGATTCCAAGACTCTAAAGCTCGAGTACTATTATTATTAATACCACATAAAAAACTCAATATGTTCATACAACAATATACTAAGTACCATAAAAACTTACACCTGACTATCTTCTAATCTAACATGTTTAAATAATACTGAAATACAATCACACAAAACAATGTGTGATGAAGTAACCGATATCTCTAAACTACCAGCGTATCAAACTACCAAAGAACTGAACTGTTTACTGCAGCACCTATGATCTATCTGTTTTTTAAACCTTACTACCGGTGCTCCCTTAGTTATCAATCAGATCCATGGGGTTGGATTATCCAATGCATTAGATTCCTTCTCAATCTTACGCTTATACTTTAAAACATCCAACTCCTTGCCCTTAGAAACCTTACTCGTAACACACCTTGGGCTTTTCCTTCACAACAGCCAGCTTAACCTTTGGATTATCCTTCTCAATAACAATAGGCGCCTTATCACACTCAGAGGAAAATACATAAGATAATTCTAACTTAACTAACCGATCGCCAACGTAAACTTATCACACTCCAACCCATTCTCCCTCATCTCTCATCCTCACAGCCATCAAATTCACCAGCCCGACTTTCAATATCACCTCCAATAAAGCATTATTCCACTCCAACAATTTTGAAATCCCATTCTCCCTTATCACACTCCAACAACTTTTGAAATCCACCAACCCAACTTTCGAAATCACCTCCCTCATCTCTCATCAAGTTCCAGGTTACAATTTTTTGTTGAGACATTATATCAAACAGTTGGTGGGTGTGTGCAACCGATGATGATTTGATGGTGATGTGATGTTGATGCATACCAGATCGATGTTGTATTCACATGGCGGAGGTGCTCGACTACGCTGAAGAGTGGCGGATCATGACCGTTAACCACGGCGGTGTTGTGGCGGTGTAGTTTGATTAGGGTTTTATTTAGAGTGTGTGTGTTTGTAACAGGTGGTGGATGATAATGGTGGGGTGCGATCGATGGTGGTAGATGACAACAGTGGGGTGCGATGGCGGTGTTGCGGCGGTAGGGTGCGACAGCGGTAGTAGGTGGGTGCGTGGGTGGGTAGGTGGGTGGGTGGGTGTGTGTGTGTGTTTATAACATGAGTGTTTTAGGGGAAAGTGTTTTGAAATGAATGAAGATAAAATAGACGGTTGGATCTGTTTAGAAATGGATGGCCATGATGAACTGATTTGTTCTTTTTTTTGACCATGCTCCTTACGAAACTTTTCTCTATATAATATACTAAAGTTGGTGACGGTAGGCGACAAAAGCCTATATTTTTTGGTTGGGCTTAGTGTGGCCTATATCTTTGGCCTAACTAAAATACGTTGGAATGATTACTGAAGATATATGGTTATACGTGGCATCAATATGTCACTGCTCCAGTTATCATCGCCGCTTCCATCTAGAACAATCATGCATCTTCTTCCTCAATATTCATCCACCTTCTGAATATGTATCCATCTTCTTAATATTCATATTTCTTTTTCCATTGATGACGTATAATAGGTGTACCAGGCCCCTGGGCCTGAGCCATATCATCACAATGGGCCCTTGGCCCAACCAAGCAAATAATACCCTCCGCAGAAAAAGCCCAATTCCGTATTGGGCGGCGCGGAAGAAGCAAGCCGGGCGTCACAAATCCTCCGCGGACCAACAGGCATCCGCGGAAGGGAATTAGCGTCCGCATGACACGATTACAAGCGGATCCTTATCCAATCAGGGTCCCACTTCGGCCTAATAACAGAAATGAGCGAAATACTAGGAAAACCTAATATTTGGCTCACCTATAAATAGGGGTATTCTGACACCCCATGAGGTATTATTTTCTGACCACATTACACACATATATACTCTGACACTCTCTGACAAAACATGTTTACTTACTCTCACGCCGGAGTCCAATCGTGGGGTCCGTCCCCATGATAAGACTAACGGTTTACTCTTCTATTGTGCAGGAAACCACTTCACTACTTGATTTAGTACAAGATCTCACTCTTGGGCCAAGCCCAATAACCTTTCAGATCCACCTATACAACCTATAACACAAATTGTACTAACAAGTTGACACAATCCGTGGGACATGAACGCAACTACGTTCCCTAAAATACTCACCATGAGCACGCATTCTGGTCCTTCTCCTACCACAAACACGTCCGCCGTGCGGAACACGGTGGGAAGAGGAAAAGAGAAATCACAAGAAAATCCAAATGAGCCCGCGTCCGATGCAGCTCTTAGGGAATTTTGTGATAAGAACTACAATCAGTTACTGCCAATCCTCACTGAAAAGATGCACCAAGAAAAAGTGCAACAAGAGAAGCTGAAGGGAGTAAAAGCTCGTCTTAACTTTAAGGAAGCCTCGCAGTACTCTGAATCAGGGACACCAAGCAAGAGAGGAGACGTCAGGAAGAGACACGGACCAAAAGATGCCCGCAGCATGTCCAGAAGCCCTGAACCAAGGCACGACCGATCTAGATCACCTAGAAGGAAAGATCCAAAAAGAGAGACTGTGTTCAGAAGGTTAGAAAAGGGTGTATTCATAGGTTGGGTGATAAAGAAAAGGGTATGTCCGCATACTCTGGTAGTTCAAGGCGTCAGTCACATCACAACAACCGCGAAGACACCGAAAGCTATTATCAGAATTCCCGCTCGCAAGGAATGGACCCCGCCCCTAAGAGGCATCATGATAGAAAAGCATGCCCACGTAAGGGAGGAAGGATGTCAGAAAGCGAGGACAGTACAGGAGAACATTGGAAATCTAAATCTAAAAAGCTAAGGTCAAGTATGGAGGATAAGGACCTATCCTGACCATGGGTATGTGAGGAGACCGATCTATTCACGCCTCGCATCCACTATTTCTATCTACCAAAGAGAATCCGTATGCCTAGTCATGTCAAAACATACGATGGAAGTAAAGATCCGGAAGATCATCTTAAGATCTTTCAGGCAGCTGCCAAGGTAGAACGGTGGGCGATGCCAACGTGGTGTCACATGTTCAATTCCACACTCACCGGAAATGCAAGGGTTTGGTTTGATGATCTTCCTCCGGAGTCCATAGATAGTTATGACGACCTGAAAGAAACATTCTTGGCAAATTACCTCCAGCAGTAGAAGTGCATCAAAGAACCTATCGAAATCTATCACATAAAGCAGAGGGAAGGGGAGTCTATGGAAGATTTTGTACGGAGGTTCAAGACGGAGAGTAGGGATGTCAAAGGGGCACCAGAAGTCATGAGAATCTCAGGATTCATGCATGGAATCACGAACCCTGAGTTGATTAAGCGTTTGCATGACAAAATCCCAAAATACGTAGATGAAATGTGGAAGATAACTACGGCCTTCCTTAGAGGAGAAGTGGCAGCGGGCAACCAGGAACGGAAGAAGATATTTCCGCCATGGAAGCAGCAAGATGTCGGACACAGGCAAAATTTCAAAAAAGGAGGCTTTAAGAATCAACAAAGGCCGGAAAAAAGGCAAGACAGATTTGCCCTCCTCACGGAAACACCAAAAGAGATCCTGGATCTAGACAAAGGAAAGTTTAAACATCCTCCTCCAATGACGACACAGGTGGAAAAAAGGAATGCTAGCAAATTCTGTGAATTCCACAGAGAGGTAGGGCATACCACATATGAGTGCATGCACCTGAAAAGGCAAATCGAGGAAATGCTTAAGACAGTAAAGCTGTCGCATTTGATCAAAGAGTTGAAGCAAAACAATGGAAAAGACCAAGCAAAGGTGGCAAAGAAGGGAGAAGCCACAGGAAAAGACAAGCCACTTGCAATCCTGATGGTACAGACGGGACAAAAGATAGCCAAACAAAGGATCACCCAAACATTCTCTCCGAAGACAATGATCTCGTTCCCACCCTTAGGGGAAGAAGATGGAACGGAAGGGCCTATGGTTATTGAAGCTGAGGTAGGAGGACACCTTGTCCACCGCATGTACGTGGACGGGGGTGCCTCTTCAGAAATTCTGTATGAACACTGTTTCAACCAACTCCGCCCAGAAATTAGAAAACAAATGGTTCCCGCAGCCACATACTTGGTCGGGTTTAGTGGAGAAATAATATGGCCGCTGGGGCAAGTATCGCTGCTTGTAAAAATAGGCGACGAGGAACACTCAACTTCCGCATGGATGAACTTCATGGTTGTGAGATCGCATTCTCCGTATAACGGAATAATAGGAAGACCAGGTGTAAGGAGAATCAAAGCAATCCCGTCCACAGCCCACGGAATGCTAAAATTCCTAGTGACAGGCGGAATGGTCACACTGCGGAGTAGCAGGATCATACCACTAGAGTGCGCAATGATCTTAGGACCCAGAACACAGCAACCTGTAGTTGACCAGGATGCAGAAGAAAAAATTCAAGTAGCAATTCATCCAGAATATCCTGAACAAACTATAGCAATAGGTTCCACCCTAACTAAGGAAGGACAAAAGAAGCTGTGCGGATTACTAAGGCAAAACCTGGATATCTTCGCCTGGAAACCAACAGATATGACCGGAGTTCCGCGTCACATAGTGGAACACAAGTTGAATGTCCGGGAGGGATGTTTTCCTGTCAAGCAAAAGAAAAGGGGGCAAGCATCCGAGAGGAACAAGGCAATATGCGAAGAGGTGGAAAAGCTAGTAATTGCCTGTATCATGAAAGAAGTCCACTATCATAGGTGGTTGTCAAACCTAGTAATGGTGAAAAAACATGACAACAGCTGGAGAATGTGTGTAGATTTCAAAGACTTGAATAAAGCATGTCTAAAGGATGGTTATCCGCTACCGAAAATAGACTGGAAGGTGGAATCCCTCTGCGGATACCCTTTCAAATGCTTTCTGGATGCATACAAGGGATACCATCAAATAAAAATGGCAAAGGAAGACGAGGAAAAGACAGCGTTTATCACAAGCCAAGGAATATTCTGCTACTTATCAACGTCTGGTGGATAAAGCCTTCCAGAAGCAAATAGGTCGAAACTTGGAAGCCTATGTGGATGACTTAGTTATCAAAAGCTGCACGGAACAAGAAGTAATACGGGACGTGGAAGAAACATTCAGAACCCTCATAAAGATAAACATGAAGTTAAACCCGAAAAAATGCACATTCGGGATGAAGGAAGGCG
>BQNB010205392.1:0-10620 GCA_026074375.1 Tanacetum coccineum | reverse complement strand
ATCTGCAAAAGGCAGTGAAAGAAAGCTTAAAGGAATTTCACTCGGCTCGTCAGGGTCCACTTCCACCGGTGGTGATCAGGGAACCTGAATCTTGAAAATTTCAACCGCTTCTAGAGGTTCAAGGAAAGGGTAAAGAGAAAGTCAGTGATGAACAAGTTGCAATTGATCACTCAACCTTCAGACTCCAAAGAAAAAAAGCCCTGCAGATCAGTACATCTTTCAGAGGCGCACTTCTACACAAATTGAACCCACTGGTCATGATGAATCTTTTTCATTATATGCTGAACTTGGGCTGACAGACAGTGAGACCGATTCTGATGAAGAAGTATCGGGGATTGTTGCTGGAGTACAAGATGAAGGCCAGGCTGGACCAAACCCTGGTGAACATGATGAAGGCCAAGCTAGTCCAAACCCTGGTGATGCTGAAGCGTCTCAACCTCCATCAAGTCATGTTGTTCATGCTGGACCAAACCTTGAACACATGGATCTTGAAGCCTCTGATACTTCAATTCCACCAAACCCTGAGCAAATGGATGAAGAATTCACTACAATGGCTTATCCAAATATTCAGGAGAACCTTAAATTCCCAACTGAAAGTGAAGTAAGACTTGAGGAACCTACGAGCTCAGCTGGAACCCTGTCTTCTTTACAACATCTTGACAAGGAACTCAGGTTCACCGATCAGTTCCTTGTGGAGAAGTCACAGGAAGACGAACCTAAGAAAACCAATACTGAATCGGAGGTTCAGTCAATGGTCACTATTCTCATTTATCAGGACACCTCTTCTGTCCCTCTAATGACCACCCCGGTTATTGATCTCACAGTCTCTCAACCTGTCCCCATAGCGGTTCAAGCACCACTACCAACATTAACAACAACCGCAACCGCAACAACCACAATGACAACAACAACTCTTCCACCAATACCACCTCAACCACAACAAGGCTCCTCAGATTTGATTTTAATCCAGCGCATTGGAGAACTTGAACAACATATGGCGGATATGGTAGAGGCAAACCAAACCCTGGAGGAAAGATTAGACAAACAAGGGTCCAGATTATACAAACTAGAGAATCTTAATATCCCTCATCAGGTGAGCAAAGCGGTGGATGAAATCGTCACTGATGTTGTTGACTGAGCTATTCAAGCTCCTCTCAGGGATCACTTCAGAGACTTGCCAGAAGCCGACATGAAGGAGATTCTTCATCACCGCATGTGGGAATCCAATTCCTACCAAGCTCATGAAGATCACAAAATGTTGTACGAAGCTTTGGAGAAGTCAATGGCCCGTGATCACACTGACCAGCTCCTAACTAATTTGGCTGAAGCACGAAGAAAGAAGAAAAAGAGACGTGATTCACCGAAAACACCACCTGGGTCTCCACCTCATCAGTCACCTCCTACTCCACCACCAGCAGGTTCATTTGGAACTCCAGGAGATTCTGGAGCTTCTGGTTCGTCTCAATTGCCTCCTCCTCCTCCACCTCTATCCACCCACCAGAGTGATCAGTCTATAAGCACCGCTGCTCTAAGCTCCTTAAAGAATATACTATTGCGGAAAGGGATTTCAAATATCTGTACCCTAGTGACTTTGAAGACCTGTACTTATTGAATCTTCAAGGTCACCTGGATCATCTACCACCCAAAGATAAGAAGATTCTCACTATTGCTGTCAACTTATGGACCAGAAACTTGGTTATAAGACAATGCGTAATAGACTTCCAGCTGGGGATTGAAAGCTACCAGACGCAGCTAAACCTCACCAAACCTCGATGGGATGCCACTGGCTTTGAGTTCAAGCATGACTTCACAGTAATTGACTCTCCAAGGGCCGTCACATTTAGGGATAAATATGGGGTTCAAATGATCATGCGGTTCAATGAGATCCACAAGTTCAGTGACGGCACTCTGCAACAGATTGATGAGGCATTGGACTACCGGGTCAAGGAATTTAAGGTCAACAGGATGAATCCAGGTTTGAACACACGGTTTTGGACAAAGAAATATGTCGACAGGAGCAAGGAGTTCATGTTTGCCATACAAAAACGGCTTAAGACAAGGAGAATCTTTCAGAACCTGGAAAGCTTTGTTGGTGGAAGGATAAGAGAAGGAGACTACAAACTGCTGAAGAGAACTGAATGATCACCTCATCTCGGCAATCAAGGTCCATCTCGTGTGGGGTATTATTAGTATATATGTTGTGGTAATATGTACATAATAAAGTAGTGATTACAATGTATTTTGTATCTGTATACTCAGTTATAATATGTTCCATCAATGGCTTTTATAAATCAGACACAATTTCTCCTAAATTTTCCTAACTTAAATCAATTGAGACCTAAAATCTCAACGGGTTTGAAATTTTTGATCGGGGGAGAACATGTGATTTAACTATGAAAATTTGATAAAAAATGTGATCTTTTGGACTCAAGTGTAGGCTCTCCCATATGTGTTAAACCTTTTCGAATATCGATGCACATATTGAGGGGGAGCGAATGGTGTATGATGGCAATTGTGGAAATACCAAAGACAGACCTTGTAATTACTTTATCGGAGTTATAAGGATGGTAAGGTTAGGTACTCGATCCCACGATCCCACCAGAGCCAGAGGGATCTACCCAGGGATAATCCACTAGTTAGTGTAGAAGTCCTTAGGTATGATTACAAAAGGAGTAATGTGAGAATAAGAGAATAGTGCGGACTGAGATGGAGCTAGTACTGGAACACCCAACAAGGTACTAAGTTAGAAGTCACGATAATGTATGAAGGGTTGAAGAATGAAAAAGAAATGTTAAGATAAAGGGTGAAAAGAAAGCAGCCCTCCTTAAACATTAGGCAGAAACTGAGTCACTACATATGCTGTCAGAATCACATGGTTGATTGCTGACATTAAAGACAAGTACCATGGACCTAGTGATACGCTGCACAACCCTCCTTAGCCAATCAAGATCCCTCAAAGGATTCTTGTTTCATTTCTCATAGAGATCAATACATTTCTATCGTCTCTTCTCTTATGATGTTAGATGATATTGAAAAGGTGGCTTAGTCTGCTCCAGCCTTCCCGGACTATCTAAAACTAAAAGTGAACTATGGAGTCTTTGAGCCATGAGAACTCATTATGTATCTCGTAGGACACTAATACAAATTATGCTTGCTTATCACACCCCCCCCCCCCCCCCCCCCCCCCCCCCCCCCTCATTGTGATAACAAGTATGGATCTTGTGTCTACGCATTATCCTCGTGGTGGGTTTTGCCAGACATCTGAGTGATACGAAAGTACTCACATGAAGATGGAATCTTTCTAGAGCCAAACATCTAACACAAGACTCTTGGTAGAGTGACATGTGAGATCCACTTATGGATTCAACTTGTGACAAATGGAAAGCAAAATGGTATGAATTCTTTTATGAATCAAAAACTTGTTCAGGCAGTGAATTGACGAATAGGTTTTAAAAACAACTTGCGATGTGCTCAAAACTGATTTTGTGAGGGCACATTGACTGTGTTTATCTTTTAAAAAATGTGTTTTTGATGAAATTTGATTCTGCTGCTATAAAACACAAAAAACCTTTTTCCCTTTAGGGGGAGATGTGTTACAAAATAACTTTCTAAGTGATACGTCAATTGATTTTTTCAAATCAATTTTTTCTTCAATCAATAAGTTTTTTATCTGGTTAATAAGACAATAACTAAAACCAATTCTCTCTTATCGTGCTGTTACTTTGAGACGTTCGATAAAGAGATCGGCAGTTATGGTGATTCTGATGGTTGTACATTAGATGATCCGATACTTGTACTATAAATCCTGTCAAGGAGATTCTTCTTAAGATGAATATACCTGATCACAGGTCGGTCCTCACGGATCCGGAGGTTAATCCAACCAGACTCAGGCGAATGACAAAGCCATATTCGTCCACATGCTTTATTGCTAACTGTTTTATTACAGGTTCACGTAAAGATGGAGATAGAGATACCTCATTCCAATGGAGTCAATTCACAACCCCATGCTCATACTTAATGTTACTAATCAAAGACATCATGATAAATGAAAGACCTATAACACAGCTTCTGCAACTCTGATGAGTATTCTCATGATCCAGAAAAGTGTAAGCATGCGGGTCCAAAGGTCACAACATCACATGAAGGCAATACTCCACAACAAGGATGATTAAGAGATTTACTGTTGATGATGATCTCAAAGAAAGCTCAAAGATCACACAAGTCTAAGGAACAAAGCTTAAAGCTCACTACTTGCAGTACAGAGACTAATCTTGAAGAATCAAGAGACTACGAGCCAGAGTCAAAGATCATTCAAAGATAAGCTAGGATTCATTTTGTTATTTTCTAGGGTGACCTCCCTTAGGGGTGAGATTAGATTGTTCGGCTTGAAATTCCATGTAAAAGACTCGGGTCACCTCGTGTATTGTCTAGCATAGCGTTTGCTCGTAGCCTTATATTAATCGGTTTTATGACTTATGGTGTTGGGCGGGTTCTTTACCACATGTTAAGCCCACTCCATAGCTATTAGGGCACAAAACTCATGTATATATACCCCTTTCCAGCCATGGGAAAGGGTTGGTTGATCATTTGATAATACACACACTAAAGGTGTTTTTCTCTCACTAGAACTCACTTTCTCTCTCTATAAAGTATGCCAACCCCTAGATCATTGATTATGTTATGATATCCAATATCCTACACGGGTCTCGTAAGACTTCTACACAAGAAGTTTTACAACTCCCTAGGCAGTGCACCTAATCGTTGTAGTGTAGTATAGGCAAGACTCGGGGTTGTTTATCATTTACTCGAGGAATAGGTTGGGAAGGCTTGATCATGGTCTAATAGAATTCTAAGGGTTAAGAGAAGATTATTTTTGTATTTTTATATTTTATGGAAAGCAAGTCAATCATATAATTAGAGAGAGGTTTGGTTTTAGCTATTAACTAAATATATTAACTAAGCTACTGGTGATAACAATAAGATAAAAGATTGTGTTTATTTAATCATGTATTACTCTCTAGATTGCTTCTCCTAGTGTTGTTGCCTTGTCACACTTGTGATGATCTGTGTACTATTTCCTAAAGCATGATACGAATCCACGAACCCGCCGTTTTAATAGTTATTGCGGCTAGAGCAACGCACATGCAAGGTAGTATGAAGACTATTACACGTCCCCTAGGAGTTTACTAAGTGCATGTGAAATATATTAAGAGTGGATCAACCATATTAGGGGGCAAGGTAGTATGAAGACTATTACCTGACGATATCCTTTCTACACAATCACGTTTCCCTAGACATATCAACAGCGATGCAGACAAAAGCTGGTTTTCTAAGACCTAACATGCACATCCATCACAAGAAGCAACATCACTAAGATCTACATTCTAGGTTTCATACAATCATAAATAAACACAATAGGAGGGTTTTTTAGCCAAGCATGTTAAGATAAAGCAAGAAAATAAATCAAACAAACACATAGACATTTGAATGATTAAGTAATAACTTACTGATTAAAACATGAATTAGAAGTTGGTATAACTAGGGTGTTTAGGCACTAAAATCCATCTCCTACGCTGGCTAACGAACTAGGGTTGTACCCTCTTTTTATTCTAATTACAACTCAAACCCTAAATTCGGGTTTGTATATATAGGAAAAATGTTGTGACGAGTCGCGTATACCCTTTATAAACGTGACGCCTGTCAAGTTTAAAATATTTAGGGTTTTGGGCTGGGTCATGTACTTGTGACGCCGTCTTGAGATATGGTGACGCCGTCTTGATCTTCGTGGTGACAGCGTCACGTTAT
Source organism: Tanacetum coccineum (assembly GCA_026074375.1). Taxonomy (NCBI): domain Eukaryota; kingdom Viridiplantae; phylum Streptophyta; class Magnoliopsida; order Asterales; family Asteraceae; genus Tanacetum; species Tanacetum coccineum. The sequence goes on along the minus strand of BQNB010205392.1, from coordinate 4,815 downwards.
ATTTGTGACGCCGTCTCCGGCCACTGTAGAGACATTCTTGATAGATGTTGGTGTAGGTTCGTAGTCTTGTCTGTTTCTTCTCCAAATGAGTCCAAGTCACGTACAATTCTTCCAAATGCCTTTCAAATTAGAATAAAAAAAAAAAACAAAAATAACTGGAAAAAAGGAATGATTATAGTCCCTATTTTGGGCATAAAGCACGCTTTTGGGGGTTAAACAACCCCGAAAAAGTGTATAAAATGACACCTCATCAAATACCCCCACACTTGGGATTTGTTTGTCCTCAAGCAAATGGGCTTTTCTACCTAGACAATAACAATATGAGGTCATTTTACTTACTCTTTAAAAATATTCTGCAACACAACCTTCTAGACCTCGTAATTAAAAGCACGAAAAGTATATAATAGCACCTCACATAAGTGTTTGGGATTCTCTCTTTCACCAACATATGGGGGAACGGAAAATCACACTCATTACCTGTCATAGCATACAAATTACCAGAGGCTTGGTAAAGGATCAAACCTTCACCGCTAGGAGCAAGTATTATTCATTACTATCTAAGAGGTCTTTTATAAAGGGTTATGGAGTGTAGGTGTAAGATAACATATAATGGAAACAGAAACGGATGGGATAATATCTGGGCGCTGATTATGGCAGTGAATTGGAGGTGGATGGGTTTGCTAATTATTACCGGGATACACTTTGGTTTGGTGCTAAGCCAAGACTCGGACGAAGATATACAAACTCTACACAACTCTACATCAATCTCTTTCTTTTTCTTTTCTCATTTTTTAATAACATAATACATCACATAGGGTTTATAATACGTATCACTACACTTGAGCTTTTACATTCTCGATATTTACAATCTAACTAATGACCCATTTTGAAGTGGATCAAAAAAACATGGAGATCATTTGACAAACATATGGGGGTATTGACTTAACTTTTCTTCCCCATTCTTCTGCGAAATAAAAACTACCATGAATCCCAATCGTCCCAAAACTGTATTTACAAGGATAAGGACTTAGCAACCGTGTACTCAATAATTAAATTGGGTTAAACACAGTAATGTACTAAAAGCGAGTACATATAAGGTAGGCTAAGGCTTTTTGGGTGTAACAATTGGTTTAAGGGTGACAATGCTCATCATTAATAGTCTAAATTAACCAGAAAATTACGAGAATCATGAAAAAGGATAGGCTTGGAAGGTTGTACTAAGGTATCTTGTACTAAAGGTGAGTGCATGGCAAAGGTGTGGGATAGTTATATGATCGGTGTGACCATCATAACAATTACATGTTTAAAACATGGGTTAATGCTAATGCCTCTTCTCAAGTGATAAACGAAAATTTGACCCTTACTATATATATAAATATAAATAAATATATAAATATAATAATGAGAATCAAAAATATCAATCAAATGTAGTAAACCGGGAAGCACGCAATTCCCGGGTCGTTTCTCCCCGACGAGGCGTGAAATTGACGGTTACGTTATTGGTTTGACTCTTGGATGCTTGAATAATCAAAGATATAATGGGTTTGATTTTCTAAAACTACGAATAATATGCAAAAACAAATAAAAGAAAACCCTAAACAAAAGCAATTTAAGAAAAACGCGAAAACGGGAATTTAAACCTAAAACTACACGAAAGCATAAAAAGGAAAATGAACAACTTAAGATTCTACAGGAAGCATAAATTAGGCATAAAAATGAAATCCTAAGTCTACGGGAACATGAAAATTAAGGCAATTAAACTTAAAACACGAAAACGAGAATGTAAATTAAAAACGAATGTGACTTAAAAACCTAAATTATTGAAATTTAATCCTAAAATGATTTTTTAACTTTTAACAAGCCCTAAGTGACTAAAAAGTAAGAACAAAGAAAACTAGACCAAAAACGGAAGTAAATTAAGCTTAAAACGATAAAACGAGAACCAGGCCCGAAACCTGTTCTTTAAAAATTAAAATTTTGCAAAAATGACCCTACGAAAGTTTTTCTATTTTTCCTAAGTGCATACTGATAAAATAAAATTTTCTAAAAAAGAAAAATATTTTTTTGATTTTTATTTAATTTATTATAATTAAAAAACAGTTTAAAAGAAAATAAATGATAAAAAATATCAAACGATTATAAAAAATTCTAAAAAATTCATGGAAAGTGCATTATACTATAAAGATCCTATGAAAATTAAAAACTGGAAAAGTGCTTAACGAAAAAGCTGAGAAATAAGCTAAAAAGCTCGAATAAGCTTATTAGGCCAAAACGCCCATAAGAATTTAATTGTGCAACATTAAACCAGATGGCCCTACTGGCGCTACTGGTTAATGAGTGTGTTGTGTGGGACGTTGGTTATAAAGGGGGAGGTCCAGGGTTCGAGCCTGGGCCTCTCTCTTTTTGGAAAATGATTTTTTTTTAAAATTTTCTTTTAAAACTTAAAAAGCACACAAAAACTAACAACTTTAAAAAAGATTCCTTTTTAGAAGCTTAAAAATAAGCTGGAAAAATAAGCACAAAGAGTGGCAGTTAAATATGCTATATTTCACTAAGGCAAAAAGCAAACTGTTGCACAAATTAATGGACAAATAAGCAAACATAAGTAAGAAATAAGCAAAAATAAGTTAATGACTAATCCTAAGTAGCAAATGTGAGAAGGCATAAGCACAAAGATAAGTAGAAAAAGGCAGAATAAGCAATTGAGGCAGACTTAACTTTTACTACACTAAGAACTTAACTGAGCTAGACTAAGGGCTTATCTAGGGAAATTAAGCTAAGGCCAAATGGAATAAGCTAAAACAGAAGGGGGCCCTAACCTAATAAGCAAATCTATCCTAAAATAAGCACAAAAGATAAGGGAAATAAGCAGAAAAACCAAAAAAATAAGCTAGATGGCAAAACTGTTTGGGCAAACAGTCCAAGGGCACACTTTGGACCTAAAAATAAGCACTCTAAAGGGAGTCTTAAGACTTAAAACGTATAGGGCTTATAGAGGGTCCTAGGGGCTATCTAAAAATGTAAAAAGTTTTAAGATGGGAACAAAAATAGTACCAAAAATAAGCTGTTAAAACAGGCAGTTTGCACCAGGGGAGGATTTACAAGGAAAAAGTGCAATAAGCCAGCTTATAAATAAGCTGGCAAATGAGCTCAAAACTGAAAAGCAAACTAAAACAGATGGAGCATAGCTTGAGGTGAGCTTGTGCTCAAAAAATTAAGAGCTAAAAACAATTTTAAGCTGCTGGTAATTTGAAATGAAAAAAAAAACAGTTTTTAAAGCTAAAAATACTTTAACAAGGACTTGGCAGTTTTGAAAAGACAAAAGAAAACCTAAGTGACTTGACTCTACTGCATTATACTAACTAAAACAACTCAAAAACATACTTAAAAAATGACTTTTGAAAACTTAATCAATAAACTCTTTAAAACTGGTTTTGACCCACAGTTTCAAAAGAGCTTATAGAAAATCACCTTAAAACAAACTTGAACAAAAAAAACTTTTGAAAAACAGTTTAAAATAGCTTAAAGAAGCTTGTTAAAGAGGACCAAGTGACCCAAAACTTTTTGAAACCAGTTTTGACCCACTTTGGGTCACTAAACCAAACACCCCCTTAAGTCTGAAAAACACTTTTCTTTTGACAGAATAAAAGAACAAGTTTTATAAAAGTTAAGTTAATGGGGATGACAAGTTTTTAGAGGTTGGCAGTTTTCACCCTCCAATGTTATATAAGTCATGGCAGTTTAGGTCCTTTGTGGATTTAACAAAGTTAAGTTAATGGGGTTAAAGGGTAATGGGCTTATGATTTTGGTTTTGGGCCGTGTAGATGTACAAAAGGGTTATGGACCTTAATTAAACTTTTGGGCTTTAAAAGTCTTCACATATCACTTTAATGGGCTAACCCAGCCCATTAAATGGGTACAGGTGGCCCATTAAACGTTTCTTCAATTTTGGTTCCGGGTTTGACTTTGACTTTTGTCGGGGTTGACTTCGACTTTGACTTGGTTGACCTTTGGCTTCGATTTGACTTTGTCTTTTCCACGCTTTTCCACTCCGTGCTCGGTTTTGTCGTTTTTTGGCTTTGTTTTTCGTCCTTTTGTCGGATATCCGTTTCCTGCACAATATAAGTGAAAACATACAAATACAATGTATTTTTGGGTACGTTTTTAGTCATTTAAGTCCGGTTTTAGTGGAAAAGGGTATGTGTAATTAAGCACATACCAAAATCCCCCATACTAAGATATTGTCGTGTCCTCACGCAATGCTATGAAGTAAGCACTTAGAAACTAAGAATCTCGATTCCCCTCGACTAATAACCTCGAAAAGTAGCTAAGTGTTTGTCAAGGGGAAGTAAAGACTCATAAGTTTTGAAAAGCCCCGTCTTTACCATTTTTTAAATATATACTCTTATTCCTACACATATTTTTTTGTATTTTTCATTTTTCTTATTTTTTTGTACTTTTCATATTAAGCAACTAACTTATTTGACTTTCGTTATTTTATAACGTTTAGGGATCATAGAACAAGATGCATTTCGATCCGAGAATGCCCCAAAAAGGATAAATTCATCGTCCCTGACTTTTCACTTATCCCAAACCAAGCTTAAAACGAAATCTCTGCTAATTATGAGTTAAGATTTTAATACTACTCATACTTGCAACTTGTGAACTTTTCACTCCCGACAATTATTATATATCAGGTGTATGTGCTAATTTCGAATTTCAACTTTGGATCAATGTTTTGCAAAATTCTATGTTTTACGTTCCACTCAAGAATAATGAGTTTGAAGGCGAGATCATCCCATGTAGCGACTTTCG
>BQNB010205391.1:0-10620 GCA_026074375.1 Tanacetum coccineum | reverse complement strand
TCCTCATTCCAGTAGAGTCAGATTCATTACCACATGCTCATGCTCAAACTACAAAGACATACTATAAGCATCAAGATTTAAGAATAAAGAAAGCTCAAGAATTAAAGACAAATACTTCCACAAACTCTGATATTAAAGATAACTCCTCAGAAACCAAGCTTCGGGGGAGATTATTAGAGAGCTTTCAAGAATATGCAAAGTATGAGCATGTTGGTCAAAACATAAGATCACAAGGTGGCAAAGACGATCAAGACAAACAAGGAAACGATTTAAAGATCTCAAAATCAAAGACGAAGTCGAAAGACAATGACAAAGGCTCAAGATCACACAGCATGAAGGAACAAGCCTACAACATAATAAAGACCAAAGATTCAAGAACTCAACGACAAAGCAATCTTAAAAAGTTTAAGGAAGCAAGATTCAAGATCTCACCTCACGAATTTGAAGACCACACATTAGGGGAGATTGTTAGCCTCAAATATGTCTGTGAACATGGAAACTCAGAATCTGCAAGAAGCCTCGCTTCGGGGAAGATTGTTGGCCTCAAGATAACGAGTCTAACATGAAAGCTTGGAATCTCTCAGAAACCAAGCTTAGGAGGAGATTGTTAGCCTCAATTATATTATCAATCTTGATCTTTATCTCATGTATGTTGTAATAGGCTAGAAGGGTAAATGGGCTCGTAAACGTAATCTAATCTTGTACTAGTTCCAAACTAAGGTCCATTGTAATCCTGAGCCCGGTCCAAGAACAAAACGTACGACCCATCTAAAGCCTTAATAGGCCGGCCATATGCAAGTATAAATATCCCTCTCCAAGTGTGGAGAGGGTGTTGGTTCTCATTTGTATCATTCCACATTTGCTAGAATTCAACCACTCTTTTTCTTCTCTCTAGTTTCTCTCTCTAACTTCTCTCTACTCTTCTTCATTTTCTTCTTATCTTATTTTTCTTGTTTCAATGGTGAAGTGAAAGTGATCTTGGTTCCTACGGAACCCATGATCAAATATGTGACAGCTTACCAAATTTATGAAACTTTGTGGCAAAACAGCAAACAAACAAACCATAGTAAAAGGGACACCATATTTACCCCACTGGAAACTAGAAAACACCTGTCCTCCATGCGTGATAAACACAAACATTGTGAGGGAGGATCAAAAGTAAAACAGGGAGAAGTTTGGCAGACCGGAAGTGGAATATGGGGACGTTTAGTAAATATCTCATTTTACGGACCGATGGTACTAAAACCTGTGAGAATGAAAGTGGGAGAGGGAAGTCTTTAGTAAATTGGGACAAAGATCTGCCATGGCTACAAACACAGTATAGCGATGCCATACAAAGATACGACTAGGTGGTACTCAACACGTTGTAGCAACCATTAGGCACTAAGCAAACAATCTTACCTTGGCCTCACAAAAGTAAGACCGGATTATTTAACTAATCAAATCATTATTCAATAAAACATTATATATTTATCCGCCATGGCTGCAGAATCAGTAACATGTCCCGTCAAGATACGGACAATCTAAAAGATAAATCTGCCATGGCTGCAAAGTTTTGAACCTGCCCCGCCAAAAAACTACTAATTTCAAATTCATACAAATACACAATATAATTTGACAAAACTTTCTCTCCCACTTCTTTCTCATTTTGAAACAGTGCATTGATTATGACATTATTTCATCCTAACACAGGAACAATTCCTAAATAAACACAGTAGTCACAGACAAACTATAAACAAAGCAAGAAACACAAATGCCACATTCTTAAAAGTAAACCTACATCAGCAAAAACCACTTAACATCAACGCAACTCAAATAACAAAGAATCAAAATCAAATGACATGCATAAAGTTTGTTTAAAGTAAACACAAAAACCATAAAAAAACCGAGGCCATATACACCACACTAAAAATAGAGATTGCATCCCAAAGTATAACTTTTCATGATATATACCAACAATCGAAGATAGAGAATACACCCGCCATGGCCGCAAATGCAAGAAACTGTCATGCCAAACTATGGATGATCTCAGTTTTTTCAAAGACTTTCATATTCATTATATCCTTTCACAATCTATATGATCACCATTCTCATGAAGATAAATGGATCGAGAGCGCATCGTGGCTGCGAGCTAAAAAATATCTCCGTGCCACAATGCAGACAATAGCTTTCGTGGTAATAACCTTTTAGACCGATGTAATAGCACTCATATGAGAATGCATAAAGTAATAATCTTCTTATTTTAAGGCTCAAATAAGTAAGCAAGCAGATATGAGGATACGACCGCCATGGCTGCAAGTATACCAAACTTGCCCCACTAAGATGCATATAATCATAATTTTTATCAACCCGCTTAGAGACACCCAAATGTTATCATCACAGCCTCTTAGAGTTAGGCACCGTGGCTGTAGTTCTAGTGCGCTGTCGTGCCACAATGCATACTACCTCACCAGTTTGATGTAGGGTAAAATCTAATATAATTTAACAAAACCTAGTATTTTTAGGTCGAGCGTTGTTCGTGAAGTACACAAACCCCAATTTACTAAACACCTCCCTCTTCCACTTCCGAAATATCATCCAAATATACAAACTATAATCAACTACTGCCAGAGTTATCATTCATAAAGCTTACGCGTACTCTTATTCTTGAGCAACCTATGTACGCATACAGTATCACACTTGATGCTTTAGACGCTCATAGGCTACTCAAGAATAGGTGCATGATGCGTGTTGTTGGGTATAGGTAATTATATTATCAAGTTTTACTATTTATATTTGCCGACTTTACCTATTAACTAACACTAATGGCTAGTGTACTCGATCGATTGTAGGTTCGTTAGTAAGTAGGGTGTCGATCACTAAGAGTGAGCGTTAATACTTTAATTTACTAGTATTCTTGTTATCTATGTTAGTCTTACTTAATCCTAATTAAACCTAAACTAACGCAAAGGGGGGAGGGGGTTTAGCCTGAGAGACTAGTACGAATTTTGGTTTAATCTAAACTAGATAAGACAGTTAACACATACAAGCAGATAAACAAACAATAAAGAAGCGGTCAAGAACTAATGTAAAGAAAACATATTAACCAAGTTTAATTAAATAAGATGTATAAATTGTCTATTCGTGCAATGATTGTACTACTCTCGTTGGTGGTATATCATTCCTCAGTTAGGTGGCACTTCTTCCTAGACTCTTGGTTTATATTACGGTTAATCATGTCACAATTAACCAAACCCGCATAAAGATTACACCGTAAATTATAATCTATCTAGGTGACAATATTGGTATCAATATTAAAACCTAGCTCATTGAGGCTTTACCAACTTATTGCTTAATGGTTATCTATATACAGGTAGTCTATAATCCACTGAACTACCCAAAGAAAACATAATGTTATTTGTAATCCTAAGATACCTTAGTCTACCATTCACTTAACCAAAAGGTCGAACCAGGATTATATGTAATCATATTGATACAGATATATAGATAAACCGTATGTAGTATCTATCCCAGACTCTAGTCTACAACCCAAATAACGGTTAAGTTATAGCGCTTTATTTGTAATCATAGATCTAGTTAAATGATGGATGAAAACATAATCAAGCCATGAACGGGTATGAAGTGATAAACATAATTAACATGCAACGAAAGAGTAAACAATCGATATAAACAAATCAAAACATCTAATTATCATAAACATGGCTAATACCTATAGGTATTAGCCCATAGTCATTGTAACAATACACAATATCATAGACGAACAATTAAAGTAAATAAAACGTTACGCTAACCGAATACTTATAGCGAAGTATAATGATTACAAGAATTTTCCTATTGAATTGATGCACTTGCAGGACCTTTTTGGCTTCTAAAGGTTTTCTATTTATAATTTTGTAAATCTGGTCAATACGCCATATTGGAGGGGTTCAATACGGCGTATCCATGGTCTTCAGCGTGATCCCCACGAATATAATATTCTGGAATAATCTTCAACCGCCAACTGATATGGAATATAGATGCTTCTGGATATGGCGTATTCAAAGTAAAATGCGTTTGTCTTGAGTGTTGACCAAAGTTTCATATACGGTGTATATGCTACTATAGATACGACGTATTCTTCAAAGTTAGGCAATGATCTTGAATTCGTCTAAGTCCTGAGATGCGGAGTATTTGTCTAGAATGATACGTCGTATTCTTCAGATTTAGTAGACTTTCTTGAACTTCTTCATTTATGCTCCAAAACACGCTCTTTTCTACATCTTTTGCCAATTGCTCAATAGTAACTGAAATTCATAAAGATAATTAATTAAATATCAAATCTTATATAAAATAATATAAAACGAGCAATATAGATGGGATAAATGATGCCAATAATGTGACATTATTTGATGTCATCAAATATCCGCCCACTTGAATCCTACTTGTCCTCAAGTAGACATTAGATTTATCTTATGAAAACGTATCCTAAACGAATGTCTAGGGTTTTTCCTTTAAGTGTTTTTATTGAATCACTAGTGCACAACCAAACACCTCACAAAATAGGAAATGAAATCACTTAATTCACTCAACTAATCTATGTGGTAATCATTTAGTAGTTCGCTCAATTGATCGGTCATGATGAGTATTCTATCATAAGCTTGGCAAGGATACTCATCTTCGCCACTAAAGCTAAGGAGTAACTAGTCTAAAAAGGTAAATTGGATGAATATGAAAAGGCTTAAGGGTTGATTGTTCTTTTTAATCCTTATCGATACCAATATTCTAAAAAAGGCGACAAAACCATAAATGCACGCTCAAATCCATGACCGCGACACTTGTGATTGCTCACTCGCTAACTTGATTAAGCTAAAGAATATGATTAAGTAATCATTACCAATAGTATTACACCAACAAGGGCGACAAAACCACACATACACATTCAAATCCATGAATGAGACATATATGATTGCTCACTCCCTCATTCAAGTAAACCAAAGGTTAGGATGAAGAACAATATAGGGTAGGGATTAGGCATAGGAAATATATATAATTAGTGTAAAATAAAATAATCAAACAAATAGATTAAGTCCAATCAATAAACAAAAATGTTGCTAGCTACTTTCCCGGCCACAACCTTGAAAAAGACACAAATCACCGACTAACTCACGCTTTAACACGAAAACACACGCTTTGTTTGGTAGATACAAATTAGACTCAAAGATGTCTTAACCATCCATAAAAACAAACCTAGTTGGTGTTCTCATAACAACCAACTCCCATTCATCCATAATATAGTACAACAATAGTGGCAATATCTACCACTTGATACAAAAAATACATAGTTGGTTAATTGTGACCAACTTCAAATAATATACAACAATACTTTACATCGTTGATTTGTAACACGTACCAACGAATAATTGATCATCTCATAAAAAAATAAAATCGGTTAAGTTTAGACGAACTCATTATCTCACAATCCTCTCCTTTTTTCTCACTTACATTTTTTTGTATTTTTGTATATTTAAACGTAAACTAAAATGAATAAAGGTGTAAAATTTCACCACTTCACGATTATAATAAATCCAGATAATAATTCCATAACGCTCATGACTCAGAAATAAAAATAATAGTGACAGTAGTAAACACAGGAAAAATAAAAGAAACTACTTTCACATTCCCATTGCATTATGCAATTCCTGACCTAACCAAATATAAGAAATACGCACACGAACATAAGAAGTACATACTTTTACACAAAAGCAACTAGCAACCAATCAATGACTTAATCTATAAGGTAAGCTAAGGTGTAAAGGTGTAACGAAACATATTTCAGTGGTGTAATAAATGAAAAGAATGGCTCAAAAAGTTTTTTTAGAGGTATCTTACTCTAAAAATAAGAGTAAACAAGGGGTTTTATACATGGGGTTAACTAACCAGTGTAGTTAGTTAATAACACATAGTATTTGTAAACGAAATAGGCTATTTGGTTTAATCCTAGAAATTTACCAATTCAGACAAGTTACTCTAATTATAAAAATAATACTCATTATGGTGGTCTCGAATAGTATACCAAGCCAAGTTCTAAAGTTTACTACAATCACTGGCACACTCATATATTTGTGGAATTTTGGTAGAATGGGGGAAACAGAAAAGCTTAATCCTCACAATATGGAAATAAGAGTTATGTGTGCGGGTTATGCAACTAATAATCTTACAAAAACATGCTAATTTTTTTTATAATTTAAGCATAAATTAGGCATATTCTTATAAAGATAAGGACAAGTAGCGTTCTAATTTTCCTCCCCCACGTTGTAAAAATATAACACAAAAAACAGGAAATATAAAGAATTAGAAAGAAAAACTCCCCTGGGATTTGCTTGGTATGATCCTCCATGATGAGTTTATGAGCAATATTTTGTGTTGTGTAGCGAAAAAGCGTCTGAATACCAGCGTGACTAGCAAAAATAAGATTCCAGATTATATTCATACCATCACTTTCTTCAATCTTGTTCAGTACTTCTCTGTTTTAATATAAGAAAATTCACAACAATTGTATCTCCTAATAAGCGTCAGTTAGAATAAGAAAATAAAAACGATAAGGTACAAGAAAGTTGATACGCCGTATCCATGGTGTTGGATACGCCGTATTGAATCTTGTAAAAAAACCAATACGGGTCAGAGGTCAAATACGCCATATTCAGATTTCTGAATACGCTGTATTGACAAGTATGACAATAAAGTTTTTAAAAGGTACTAAAAAATAAAAGATAATGTGTCCAGGGTATTCAATACGTCGTATCCATGGGGTTGGATACGCGTTATCGAAATACAGGATAGACAGACTCTATACTAAATTTTGAAGTGACATTCTGGGCTGTTTCCCAGCAAGCACTTTTGTTTATTGAAGAATTTTTAAGTTAGACCTCTCTTCACTCTTTACGTCATACCTCACGGACCACCCTTCGTCTTTATTGCGAAATATTTCATGGTAGAACGTCAGACCTGTTGTCTCATTTTGAGTACCCAAGCAATCACACTCATACTCCTTATAGCAACATATTTCTTTCGCTGGCCCCCAAAGAGTATATAATTACCTCAAACTTTTCAGAGTTGAACTTTGTAGTTTCTCGTAAGGTATCCCAATTAATTTGCTCTTTCAATTTTTCTTGAAATTTCTTCCTCTTTATCACAAAATAAGATGTATCTTGTGGAATCAAGTAAATCATCTAAGTCCCCATAACATCATCATCTTCTATTGGCTCATTACACAAACCGTTTCCTTGATTCCGCTTGAATTGCATCATATCATCAGAGGTAAGTAGTTGCTACCCAACAACTTCCCTTGATTCTTCCTCTTATTCTTTCCCCACCAATATTCTGCTCACTACATCATTAGTTCATAATCAAGTTTCGTTAACTTAACAAACTTTCTTTTAACCAAGAGTAAAAATCTTCCTTTTCTATTCTCATGTCCCCAAGATCCTGTCAAGATGGATTTTTTTCTAATCAAAACTTCCATCCTTTAAATCACCATCGTCAAGTCCCTTCAAGAACCATCATAATTTTTGAAAATAAGTCATGTTGCCTACTCGAATCATGCCTGGTAAATTTCACGCCATTAACAATAGTCATCTTCCTCGAGTTACAAGTAGGAGGCCATTCAACTGTCCACTTTAAAACTAAAATGGCTTGCATTCATGACATATATCATCATTAGGTTACTTCCAAGTTCCCTATCAACCATGGATTTTCTTCCAACCCATGGTACTTCTTTATTTCCAATCGTAGATCCATGCATTTTTATAATCTTCATAATGTACATAAAATCTAGGTGGATTCTCCAGTGAGCACGTCAACATCAATTTGGAGAAGAAGATATAAAATTCTTGAATTCTTGCATAGAGGTGTCTCAAAGTAGAATATATCTGTTTTCTATCCAAATCCTAAATATTTTAGCGATATCAAGATTCCGCACGTAAATGTCTCTCTCTTCTAGATCATATAACTCTTCAAAAGTTATACTTCTTCATCATCACCTCTTTCCAATATAGCCATAGTTCATTCCTTTGTGTACCAATCCATTGTCATCATGGTTTATTAAATTGAAGCTAACTATTGTTAAAATTCCAACATTAGTTGATCACAGCCACATTCGTGGTTAATCCCATTTACCATCCAATCGCCTTTTATTTCCATATACTCCTGAATGGCTCCGATAACTTGGAATAACCTTGTACCAACCACACCTATCCATCGATTTCCTTTATCAACCTTCGATGATCTCTAAATTTAGGTCCAAACCATTTGCTCCAAAGTTTTTCAATGAGTTTTACCAATCTATTATCAATAGAAATTTGCTTCAAACAAACATTCTTCTTATATTATGTTGAATTAAAGAAAATTCTACCTTTTGATGTAAAATAGAAATAACATAGATTAGGATCAATGTGCAAGAAGAAAATGAGGCAGGGACACTATTTTATTTATACTTAGTTACATCTCTAAGTATAAATAACACTGCCACCAAAATGATGTAATCCTCTAGAACCAATTCATTTATACAATATCAAATGAGAAAAAGTTAAGAAATTCTCTCGTCTAAACTCACACACTAATTAACCGACCGTCATTACACACATTATATCCATCAATCAGAAACTTATATGCTTAATATGTGTATCAATAGCCAATGATTGCGATTAATGCTTATTTAGGTTTGATGTGTATGAGATCGACATATTGCTTATTTCGACTCTTATAATCTGGCTTATCAGCTGATTTTTTAGCTGATTTCGAGAGCTATTGCCGATTTAGAAGCTATTCTGGCTGATCTTAATATTAATGCTTATTTCTAATTATTTTCCTGCTTAATTCAGCTTAATCTGAGTGCTTATTGAGCTTATTCAGTAAAGTTTTAGCTTATTACAAATTTCTGTTCTTATTCTGATTGTTAAATCTGTTTTAAAAGTGCTTAGCAGATCAGTGATTCGAGGTTTTAGCTTAATTTGTGCTTATTCAGATTGATTATTATCTTATTTGTTTCTGTGCATATCAGCTTATTTTCTACTTATTCTTTGTGCTTATTGCTTATTCGGATAGCTTATCAGGTTGTTTTTAGCTTAAATCAAGTGCTTATTCAGTTTATTCAGCTTTTTAGATCTAGATTTTGCTAATTGATTAATTCATGTGCTTATTGCTTATTCAGATCCAAAGAGCTTATTAGTTTGTTAATCTGCTTATTTTGATGCTTATCTGTTATAAATCTGCTTATTTTTGCTTAAAAACAGTTATTGTTAGATCTAACTGACTTCTAACAGATTTGTAACTAACTTTGACTTGTTTGACATTTTGGTCAAAATCTGGTCAAAGACGCGTTTTTTTAACCGTTTTTCAAGCGAATAAAACAAGTTGCATAGGCGATTTAAACAAGTTTAGGCAAATAAAACATGATGCAGAGGCGAATTAAACTATTTTATAGAGGCGAACTAAACATTTTTATAGAGGCGAATTAAACCATAAATAAAAGGCGAATTAAACCAGTTTCATTAGCCGAATTAAACCTAAATCAAAACAAAAAAGGCTTCTAGATCTCAGATTGATTCACATGTCGTACTAATCTTTCAATATTTTGAGTGTGTGAACGCAATCCATCACAGATCTGTAAAATCACATGCAAACTAAGATCTAAGACACAACCAAGAACCCTCGTATCAATCATCCACAATCAACAACAATCAACTCTGACTCGATCTAACTCCCACCTCCTCATCAAACATCATCACAACAACTAATCAAAAACATAAAAAAATAAAAAATAAAAAACAAAACAGAAAAAAAAAGATCTCAGTTAGGTATTTTTCTTATATCTTTTGTAAGATAAAAAGAACTAAAAAGCTCTTTTCGAAACAAAATAACAACTTCATCATAGATCAATTTTTGAAGCATAAACTTCTTTTAATTTTAGAAAATACAAAGAAAGAGCAAAACAAGTGTTTCACTCTTTTCTTTTCTTTCGATGTCATCAAGAAACAAGAATGAGAATATAAAGAGGAAATCCTACCTGTGACCCTCGAAAGGATCTTGAATCTTAGAAGAAATAAACCAAAGTGGGTTGTTACTTGTATGTTTTTAATTCTTGAAAAGAAAGATCATAAAGGATTTTTAGGGTGATTCGTGTTTAAGAAAGAACAAAGGAGAGGCTACGGGATTTATTTTTTTTAGTTTGTGTGATTGAGAAATAATCAAGTGAGGCATGATATTTTTTTATGGATGAGATATGTTTTTAGTGACTGTGATAGAGAAAACAAAAGAGGCGTGGATTGTGAGATTTAAGATTAGGCAAAGTGTGAGACTGAGTATTTTATACTCACAATTTAGGTTTATACAAAAAAAAATTTGGGCTTCATTTTTATCTACCGAAAATTTTAGATCAAAAGTTGTGGGCTGAGTTGATTGGGCCTGTATGTGTTGAGGTTATATGTTGGGCTAGTAATTAACAAAAAAAAAGGGGACGAAACAATTTATAAAGTTTTGATTTGGGGTTGTGTTATATCAGTTCTACATAAGTGTGTCATTGTTTGGCATTATTGTGTTACAACTTTTGGTTGAATTTTTAGTATAAATTTTGGTATACGATTT
>BQNB010205389.1:0-10621 GCA_026074375.1 Tanacetum coccineum | reverse complement strand
AAGACTTCATAATCTATTATTCCTTCTTCATCTGGAACTAGCTTCAGAAAAGTCTTTAGATGCTCTTCTTCTTCAAGATCGGAGTCTGTCTTTTGCATTCTAGACTTCTTTGTTACTTTCATCTTAAGTCTTCTGCCTGGTCTTTTTCTGGTACTATCTTTATTTCCTTCTTGCTTAACTTCAACTTTAGTAATGTCAGGTTCTTCAAGAACATTTTCCTCAAGTACACCAGCTACCTTCTTATTCATCTTCTGAATCAATCTTTCATCCTCCTCAGACCTAATAGGAACAAAATCTGCAATTCTTTCCTGTTCCTTTATGTATAATACTTGAATCTCTTCAAGAGTCTTTTTGTTTAGCTGAGCATGTTTATATCTACCTATATGTTTAAGGTAGGTCATCATTAGGCTTCTCAGTTGAGATTTTGTTGGAGGTTTATTCCTGATTGCAGCTGCTCTTTCTTTAGCCAACTGCTTCTTGTCTTGGTCTTTGTCTCTCCAATCTAGCTTCTTTATCAAGTTTTGCTTGAACCTTTAATGCTATTTCAGCATCTCTCTCAATTTGTGCTTCACCTTGATCCTTTAATTTTACTTTTACTGGTTCAAGTTCTTCCTCAAGAACCCCTTTGCCTTTGTCTTTAGGATCAATTTTTGGAAGTGGCTTCAAGGTCAAAACTGATATTGCAGGTCTTTCAACATCTTTCTTTTCTTTGATTTCAACTCACTTAACATTACCAGAGCATTAGCAAGAAAAATATCTTCATCTTCAAAGACACTTGTTGTAGTAGGAAGAGTTATTAGAGTAGCAGTACTAACTTCTGGTCTGCTGGCAGTACTAATGTTAAAAGTAGTACTAACTCCTATATTACCAGCAGCATTAACTGGTTCTTCATAGCTTCCTCCCTTTCCTAAAACCTCTGTATCATGTGTCACATTTTGCTCCTCGTTTTCTTTACTTTGCCTCCCCTCAGTCACAACTTCCTTTATGTCCATATAGTCCATACCATAGGCTAAATCAGCATCAATATCATCAAAAGCATCCAAGGTAGTTTTTGATTTGGCACTTTTGCTCCCCTGTTTGGATACAGGCACCTTCTTTCCCAACTTGTTCTTCATAGATAACCTTTTCATCCTTTTTAACCATGCTCCGTGGTTTGAGATACTGGGATTGCACTTCTTCTCTAGCTTCTTGATTCTAGTTTTCAATTTAAGGATCTTTGCAGTCTGAGCATCCTTGGCAGTCTCCAAAGCAAGAACCCTGTTTGACAAGTTAGTGCAAAGAGATAATAACTCCTCTAGATTCAAGCCATCCTCAGATTTAGATGGGGGAGGGGGGGAGGGGGAATAGGAGGGGAGGGGGGGGAGGGGGGATAATGAGGGGGAGAGGGGGGATGGGGGGGATGGGGAGGTGGGATGGGGGGGATAATATAAATAAAACAAAAAACGTCAATAATTGAATAAAAATTATTAAATTAATAATAAACAATAATTAAATACTATAAATTAACTCCTTTAGACTTCAAGCCACCTCAGCTCTTTTTAAGATGTGTTACCACCTGAATGAGGGATTGATCATTGGAATAAATGAACCGATCTCTTTCATTCCCACTAGTAACCTTTAAGTTCATGCTAGGAGGCTAACTTATGGGTTTTTATTAGGGCCAGATGATGAATTCTGTGTCATGGGGTTGGTCTCTATACTAGGTTGAGTAGGAGAGGGTGTTGGTTGGAGTTTAGTGGGTTATTCTGAACCTTCACCCTCTTTTACTTCTGCAGATGAAAACATAGTAGAAAACAAAGGTGTAATTCATCCAGAACATTTTAGTCCTTTTTGGACATGTTTGAGAAAACCTTTAGAGTGTGAGCTAGTGTAAGATAAACATCATTAAAAGGTTCACCAAGCTCAATTTAATTATTAAAAAACACCATTAAAAATCTTAGATACATTAGAAATTTCTTTTTAGGATTATCCAAGTTCCTCAACATACCATCAAAAATAAGTTTGGAAAAGTTACACTTTTGATTTGTTTCCAAACATATAACAGTTGAAGCAATATTTGTTGAAAATCATTCCAGCTTTGTTATTTTTGAATAGTAATGAGGATGAATATGTATCAGATACTTCCATTGAGGAGAAAAGAGGGCTTTTTGAAAAGTTAGTTTATTAAGTTCTGTAGGATCCCTTAACACTTCACTTCATAGAATCAAACACGAATCAAACTAGAAATGAGAAAGAGAGGTGAGTTGTTCTAGAGAGAGAAAGAGGAGAGAGAGAGAGAGAGATAATTGAGAGAAAATAGAAAAGGAAATAATCTTTATTATTTTAACAACTAACTATTTTCTAAATAGAAAAGAGTTTATATACCCCGACACTTAAAAGTGACGCGCGGGATATTTAACTAGGACCCGGGCTCGGGTTTTGCTTGGAATTAAACCCGAAACATATACAATAGTAGTTTTAGTTTAACTTTCAAGGCCTAATTCCTGATAATATTCTATTACACATTAAACCTAAATTAATTTGATCCGAGGACTTAAATTACATAATGAATACGAACATCATGTTCGACTCCAATATTTTTAAGGCTAACAATCTCCCCGAGTGAGTGCAATGAGGACACTCCTTCATGGATAATGAGATTGATTTTGTCGTCTTAAGCTCTTGTGGTCTTAGTCTTTCTCTTTGTTATTTATTGTATGCTTTGTTCCTTCATGCTTTGTGATCTCTACTTTTGGCCTTGTCCATTGTCTTTATAGTTATGCCATCTTGCGATCTACTGTGTTCTTTGACCCATGCTCATATATTCATAATCTTGAAAGCTTTATTTCAGGGAGTTGTTGCGGAAGTCTTTATCTTTTAAATCTTGAGCTTTAAGATTGTATGTCTTTGTAGATTGAGCATTTGAATGGGATTGAGGTTGCCGTTAAACCGTTTAACCTTGCTGGTTTACGTTAGTGATAACGAGGGGAAAAAATTGATTTTATAAATCAATCGGTCGTGTCACCGTTAAAGTGTTTTTGTAAACATCGAGAGCGTCATGTTTTATCAAAATTCATCAACCGTCAATTCATTTACTGGACCAAATCGATATCAGTTATCACAAGTTTGCTTCATATAGTATCTCGACAAGTCACCTTACCAAGAGCTTTTTGATGCTTGGGCTCAAGAAGGTTTCCATTCTTCATTTTGTATAATAGTATCATCGGTGTTTTGGCTATATATCATAATGATATTGCGTCAGGACTCTTGATGAAACAGCTTGTGGAAACTTAGATTGATGTTCAAAAGTGTTTGAAATGGAATGTGTATTAATGAGATTTTGTTGAATATCTTAGATCTTGAATCGATTAGTTGCATTTTGGTTTTAGTACTCAGAGGCTTGGAGCATTATTGCCACCTATTCAATATCAAACTATCTCGGAGTGAGATGTCAATATGATATCGTATGTATCTCCGTGACAAATGAGACAAGTTTCTTTGAAGAGAAACTCGAATGGCTGGGAAGGGTTGTGCATTGCATCACTGGGTCCATGATGTCATTTTCAATGTCAGCAATCAACTTGTATTTTGACAGCTATTGTATTGACCCGGTTTCTGCCTAAGTTGTTGTTGTGGAGCGGCTAATTTGTTTTACACCCTTTAATCCATACATTTCTTTTTAATTCTTCAATGCCTTCAATGCTTACCAAGACGTCATTATTAACACCTTGTTGTGAATTGTTCGTGTTAACTCATTCTTAGTTCAAAATTATTCCCATATACATTAATCTCCAATCATACCTTAGGGACTACTATTTATAATTTGGATTATCCTTGGGTAGATCTTCGGGTTCTGGTTGGATCATTTAGGATTGATTCCTAACACTCACCACCTTATGACTTCAGAATCGTCGTGGAACATTAAGGATGTTGTTGGTAAAGATCAAAACCATAAAAACCTTTTCTGACTGTTCAGCACATTGAGTCGATGTGATCATTTTTTTAATTACCATTTTATCCGCTTATTTAAAATAATAAACTTAGTTTTTAGAAATACCTGTGATTAAATATGTTTTGAATAATTCTGAGGGAGAAAATATTATCGGATGAATGGTTTGGAACATTTTGATTTATTGTTTTGAATACATAAATTGGTCGTTGTTGATGTATACAAGAACATTAAAACTTTGTTTTTCGAAAAAAAAAACTCCCCCCTCAATAATAGGTCCAATTGAGAAATTATTGTCTTTTGTAAAACACTGTGAGGGTGGCTGTTGTTGAACACCATAATTTTGAAAGATTATGAATTGTCAGCGAGAAATTCCTTGAAAAATTTTTGTTCAACTTTTGAAAAACAGATGTTAGAGGGTCTTCTTCTTCTAACGATAAGGGTAAGTGCACTTAAACGTACACTATTCTTTTTCTTGAGCTAAAAAACATTAAATGTATTTGTAAGAATAGCTCAAGACCGTGAAACGTTAATTTTTCAGTTGGGAGGATAAGTTATAATCCTTCTGTTTTGAAGTCCGGGTTTGTACTGACAATTTACACATAAGCCATCTAGAAAATTAGAAATGACATGTTTTGAAAAAAAACTATTTGCAACTCACGCTCGAAACTTCATTTACACACCGTATCAAATGTATTCGGACCATTTCTATGCACGGTAAATGTTAATCGATTTCCAGAGACATGTCGTGAAAGATTTTGTTTTGTTAAATTTTTTGATTCTGATTTTGTATTTTCTTTTTGAAGTTTTATATTTTTGTATTTTGCTTTTCTCAAAAATATGTACATGGTGATGTTTGATGATGATATCAAGCAGTCTCATTTGTCAGAACCTCCAGATCAGCTGGAGCAAACTCTCATACCAAATCCTTCCTGACATGATATTTAACCGTCCTCAGGAAGGGCTTTCGTAAACATGGTCAGCTATTGGTAATTCAATCTGACAAAATATATTCATTTGATACCATTTTCAACCTGTTCCTTTATGAAATGATACCGAGTATGGATGTGCTTTGTTCACGAATGTTGTACGGGGTTGCATGATATTGCTATGGCTGACTGAGAGTCGCAATACAACGGTATTTTGTTGTAGTTGAAGCCATAATCTTGAAGTTGTGTCCTCATCCACATTACTTGAGCACAACTTGCAGATAACGCCACGTACTCTGCCTCTGCTGAAGACATTGCAGTGCAGTTTTGTTTCTTTGACATCCAACTTACTAGCTTATCACCAAGGAACTGTATCCCTCCAGAAGTGCTTTTGCGAGTATCAATGCATCTGGCATGATCTGGCTGAAAATGCTGTTAGTTCAAAGCCAGAATCCTTTGGATACCAGAGTCCCATGTTAATGGTACCCTTTAGGTATTTAAAGATTCTTTTAACCTCTTTGAGGTGCTTTTGTGTTGGTCGTGCTTGATAACGTGCACAATAGCATACTGCTTGCACTAAGTCTGGTCTACTAGATGTCAAGTACATGAGTGACCCGATCTTACTACGATAATCAGATTGGTCTACTGGGTTCTCCACTCAAATCTACATCTAAGTTTGGGTTTTAGTAGCCATTGGTGGTTACCAATGGGTGAACCAGTTGTCCATATTATGCTTTTTCAGAATTCTAAAGCGTAACTTAGCTGATTGTAAAATACCTTTTGGGGACTGGTGGATTGAAGTCCTAAAAAGATTTCGTTTCCCATTTAAGAGACTTTCAAATCTACTGTGATTAAACTTTTCAAATCTTTTTGAATATTTAGGGTTTGTAGTCCAAAAATTATGTCATCAACGTAAATCTGCACTAGTAGAATATCCTCCCCGTATTTTATCTTGAATAAAGTTGGGTCAATTGTACCTTTAGTAAAGCCTTTGGACATCAGGAAGTTTGATAGTTCATCATACCAGGCTCTTGGAGCTTGCTTTAATCCATACAAAGCTTTCCTGGTTGGATTTCCACGAACTTGTTCTAATGGATGATCTTTGGTCCATCGATAATCATGACTTTGTGGTTGAAATGAATGCACATCGGTATTATTAATGTTGCGTGAGGAAGACTCACCAATTTCTTATAGGGAAGACTCACCAATTTCTTGTACGAAAGACTCACCAATTTCTTGTACCCGTGTACAAAAAGGATTGAAAAAGTCATCTTGTTGAACCGATGCATTCGGTGCTTGATCATTGTTGTTTTCCTCAGCAAGACCGTGTGTTGGATTGTAATAATCTTCAAGTAAAGGATTGAAGAGAAATTGTAACCCTTATTGTGATGAATCTGTCTTTTCTGTTGTAGGAACAATATTTTGTCTTGGGAGCACGGGGTCAGAGATGTCATAATCTGACGCCTTTTGTCCTTGAGGAACGAGGCCTAAAGAGACATTTTCAACAGACATCTCTTGTCGTTGTGGTGCGAGGTCTGAACTGTTGTGATCAGACATCATTTGTCGTTGTGGTGCGAGGTCTGAACTGTTGTGATCAGACATCATTTGTCGTTGTGGTGCGAGGTCTGAACTGTTGTGATCAGACATCATTTGTCGTTGTGGTGCGAGGTCTGAACTGTTGTGATCAGACATCATTTGTTGTTGTGGTGAGAGGTCTAAACTGTTGTGATCATACATCATTTTTCGTTGTGGTGCGAGGTCTGAACTATTGTGATCAGACATCATTTGTCGTTGTAGTGCGAGGTCTGAACTGTTGTGATCAGACATCATTTGTCGTTGTGGTGCGAGGTCTGAACTGTTGTGATCAGACATCATTTCTTTGATTTCATCAAACTTGATATGAATGGACTCAACTATTAAGCGTGTTCTCTTGTTGTAAACACGATATCCCTTCGACTGAGTAGAATATCCCACCATGACACATGGATCCCCTTTTTCTTTCATCTTATCCAGATTTTCCCCATCTCTAGTTATGTAACAAATGCAACCAAAGATGTGAAGATGTTTTATTGAAGGTTTCCTGTCATTAATGATGTGATACGCCGTCTTTCCATGAGTCGATATGATGATTGATCTGTTATGAGTATAGCATGCGGTTGCAACTGCTTCAGCCCAAAATGATAATGGAAGCTTAGAAGCTGAGAGCATTGTTCGAGCAGCCTCAACAAGAGTGCGGTTCCGTCTTTCGACAACGTTCGTTAGGTTCAGCGTGTTCGAGGAGTGGAGTCTGATGTTCATTGCCTTCTTCCTTTGATAATAAGCATGAAGGTGTCTTGTTCTAGAACTTTGTGCCTCTGTCAGTTCAGACAGTAATTACTTGAGCTTGAAGATTGCGTTGAATCATCGTGAGAAAGTCTTTGAGAACTTCTGGTGTTTCATCCTTATATCGTAGAAAAAGAGTCCAAGTGTATCTTGAATAGTTCATCAACAATAACCTGAATATTTTCATTCCCCATTTATGCTTGCAACCCGCAATTGGGACTACACAAGTCAATGTGAAGCAATTCAGCCTTCCTTTGGAACTGGAACAGCTTTTGACTTTAAATGAGCTTCTTTGACTTTTACTCATTTCAAAAGATGAACAAGTTGATCCTTGACATATGTCAACTTAGGTAAGCCTGTCACAATATCTTTCTTTGATAGTAAGGTGATGTAATCGAAGTTAAGATGAGAAAGTCTTTGATGCCATAACCATGCTTGAGTTTGGTGAAGCTTTAGCCATGAAACAGATTAGAGTTGATGAAGTTGTTTCTTGAAGAGTTATTTGTGTAGAGATCAGATCCACGACTACCAGTTAGTAAATCTTTTCCTGAAGATCTCTCACAAACGATGTAGATTTCCTGAAGCATACCTCCAATCCGATCACATAATTGACCAACGAGAAAAGATGTGATGATGGCTTCCGACGTAATAAAACCCGTTTGATGTGACCATTTCCTTGATTCAGATCTCCATAAACAAGAATTAGAGCAAATTGATCATTTCCAAATGAACTAGTAACCAGAAATTTCTCTACAAAATTACACAACATGCTTAAGATTGCCCGTCTGTTGCTTTGTGCATCGAGTACTATGAATAGGATGAAGTTGTACTATCTGCAAGAGATTAGAGGACGATGGAACATTGGACAAAGGAATCCAAAGGATTTGATTATCTTTAAGACATTAGTAATCCTAGAGACAATGTCTATAGTGGGACTAATGCTTGTTATTCATCAGCTTTCCTAATCTTAGGCATCCATATGTTTTTGGTCCTAAGTGGCTTTTGTGTCCATGTATAACCTGATGGACATCTCTTAGCTATCCACCATTTCCATTCCTGATTTGTATTCTCATACAACTCCTTATAGTAACTCTTGGATTTCTGAATAGTGGTATCTGATGCAACTGTTTTCTTATGGGGTGTTGCAACAGATTTGTTCGCTTTTCTCTTGGGTTTACTAGCACTAATAGGCACTACATTAGGCTTCTTAGTTCTAGCATTCACGTCTTTCAAGTATCTAGAAACACAAGCATCATGATTAGAATTAAACACACATTTTCCACATCCATCACAAACAGCATTCACATTCGAAGTTCTGGAATTTGAACTGTCATTACACGCAGTTACAGACTTTGTTTTCTTAGAAATACTAGAAATCCTATGATGGTCTTCTACTTCCTTCTTTTTAAACTTCACTTGACTATTGTTTGGCACGACCTTATCTTTAACTTGATAGCACTTAAGCTATGGTCTGCTAACACTAGTAGTGTGAATTACTCCTAAAGATTTAGACATGTGAGGATTAGTATTCCTAGAAGCATGAGGCAACTGTGGTGTTCTAGTTTGTGTTGTGGTGGAGGCAATTCTATACATTCCTGGTTTAAGCACATTTGTGTTTCGAACTGCTTGGTTTCTATTCTGAGGCAAATTCTGTTGAGTGACTGGTTTAAATAAACCATCCGACGCATTAGTTTTATTAACCGACTGATTCGTTTGAAAACTTCTCATTTCAGGAGAATTTGAAAAAGGAGTCGGTTTTCCTAAAACTGATGGTTTTGGAATCCGTTGAGCATTTGGTTGTCGAACAACATATGGTTTATCAAACTTAGTTTCCACAGATTTTCCTTTGCATTTTTTGATGAGTTTCTTTAACTCACAAATTGCAATGTTCTTGTCTTGCACTTGAGCTTTCAAATCTTGTATTTCAAAATAATGTTCACGTTCCTTTCGAAATACATTTGACGCTTTTTCTTTAAGTGATTCAAGGACCTAAGCCGCATCTAAAAAACCATTTTCCAAACTTCAATATCCAAACAACATTTTTAGAATTCGACTAAATCATGTGGTTTCTTAAGATTCTACTTGATTTAATGTGTTTGCTTCAATTCCGTAAATCTCAAGGTAAGATCTAATGATGTAAATTAAGATTAGAAAGTTACCTTAGCAAAAACAAATATGTTAGCCTCATTTTATTGAGTCAAATAAAAAAGCTCGTTCCTGTGTTTCAAGACTCACTTCGCGGGGAGATTGTTTAGCCTCAATTTATGAGTCGATACAAGGAAGCTCGGTCCACTCTAACGATGGAGCATCGGGTCTTAATTTGTTAATGTTGTAACCAATAATAAAGGGAATCGTGGCTCGATAGTTAAACTAATATTTATATTTATTGGATTAACAAAACCCGAGCCCGGGTCCTAGTTAAATATCCCGCGCGTCACATTAAATGTGTAGGGGTATATATATATTTAGATATTTTCTAAAATATCTAAATATATATAGATATTTTCTTTTTTAGAAAATATCTAAGTTTTCATTTCTATCTAAGTTTTTCTAAATCTAATTTCTTTTCTATCTTTTTTCTCTCTCAACTCTCTCTCATCTCTCTCTCATTTCGTCTCTCTCTCTCTCTCTAGTTTCTTGTTTTCGTGTTGTGTCTTATGAAGTGAAGTGATAATCGGGAACCTACAATTGGTATCAATCGCCTCGGGTGGATTTCGTGGTATTTTTTTTGGTGTTGTAAGCATACAAGATTCGGCAGTTGGGTTGCTTTCTCACTCGGCCACCATACCTTTTTCGTGGCTCATTTTGGTGTTGGAAACGCCTTGTGGTGATACTCGGGTGAAAAGAATAGAAGAACGAGCGGAAAAAACGTTAGCACCGAACTTGGAAAAAACGTTACGATCGAACGAGTGCGAAAAACGTCACGATCGAACGAGTGCAAAAACGTTTGGATCGAACGAGCGGAAAATTATAAAGGATCGAACGAGCGAAAATTTTTCAAGGATCGAACAAGCGGGCTCGAACGAGAAGACTCGAACGAGCGGAATCGAACAAACGGTATCGAACGAGCGGATCGAACGAGCGGATCGAACTAGCGGATCGATCTAGCGGATCGAACTAGCGGATCGAACTAGCGGATCGAACTAGCGGATCGAACGAGCGGACCGAACGAGCGAACCGAACGAGCGGATCGAACTAGCGAATCGAACGAGCGGATCGAAGAGCGAATCAAACAAGCGGAATCGAACGAGTGGGATCGAACGAGCAAATTTTTTTGGACCGAACGAAAAAATTTTTTCTAGCAATCTTGTGTGAAGAAAACGGTTTCAGTAAAACAGCCAGAACTTTTGATCCGTAAGTCCGTTTGTAACAACCCCAAAATCAGGTAGCAGCGGAATAGTAACATTGGGGTGCTACTTCAAGTACAACAAACAAGATATAG
>BQNB010205386.1:0-10621 GCA_026074375.1 Tanacetum coccineum | reverse complement strand
ATAATAACATTAAAGTAAAAATAGAATTTAAACACAATCAACTAAAACTGAACTTTTTATTAATTTCAAAGGAGGTTACAAGGCTTTTAAAAAGGAAACTACATTTATAAGAAAACAATAAGCTAAATTACACTAAATAAGCTACTATAAGCTAAAAAGTACTTGATTTCTGTATGAGTGAGAGCCTCTATTTATAGTCTGCAGGGGAAGGATCCAGAAGCAAAAGAAGCGTCCCAATCATCAAATCCTAGCCCTTGATTCATTTCCAATCATCAATCCATCATTTTGAGCCTTTAGATCATTTCCATGTCCTCTATGCCAATAAGATTGCTCAAGATCGCCAGAGTGTCAATAGAGTGATGCCAGACTTGCCACATAGGCCTTCTAGAAGAGGATGAGACGTATGTGTGGAGAGGATGAATTTACCCTGTGTGTTAATTTGTTGTGTGTGAAAATAAGAGGGAAGGGGATAATAAATAGTAAATTTTGACCCGGATTTTATCAATTGACTTGGGCTCGGGTATTAGGGATTGGTCTTGGGCTTTTTATTATGAATTGGGCCAGGATTGATTTAACAAAAATATGGATTTGGAATTTTTGATTCAAAGCTCATAAAAGGCTTATGTTTTTGTTATTCAATTGTTAATGGGCTGACTTGGTCCATTAAATGGGTACAAGTCGGCTCATTAAAAATGAAAAATGCCTTCGGCTTCGTTTTCTCATGCTCTTTCAATCTCGTGCTCGGGTTTGTCCTTTTTGGCTTCGTTTTCTCCTTTTATGAATATCCATTACCTGCATAATAAAATTGACAAAACACACATATACAATGTATTTTTCATGTATTTTTGGTCATTTAAGCTCGTTTTAATAAGGAAAATTAATATGTGATTAAACACATATCACATTGGTATAAGGTTTTCTCCGCTGTAAGGGAGCTTGTTGATTAGTGAAGTAACTCTCGAGTTGGATACTCGAGGAGTGGAGTAGGGCAAAGAGGAGCTTCGTGACCGAACCACTATAAATCACCATGTCGGTTTGCATTTTCTTTTACCTTTCGCTTTACTTATTTCTTTACATTTACCGCTTTACTTTTATACTTGCATTGTGCTTATGATTGTGTATATATGTTAGTTAAGGTTGTGTAGTTCTTTGTACTAAATATTGTATGTGTGGTTATATTGTTAGAATATGTGTTAGCTATTGTTAACCTATTATCGACACTTCTCATATTGCGTCAAACTTGATCGGGTAATTGATACAAATGATTTAAAGTTTTTAAATGAAAACGTATTCACCCCCTCTACGGTTTCCACAAGGTTCGCTCCTAGATCTTTAGGAATTTAGGTATCCATCTTTGATACCCAAGATAAGTTATCCCTTTAGCTTTCTCGAGTTAAGGATCGAGCAATCATATGTATCTATTCCATCGTTATGGATGTGTATATGTGGTTTTGTCACCTTAGAGCATTGGTATCGGTTTTAAATTATATGAGAGTGTACCGGTAGTGTATTAAATTTTAGAACTTGCTTTAGTGATGCATCCCAAGACCGCATAGTGAGTATTAGGATCTGCTAAATGATAAGAGGCACTAGGATTAACCCATGTGTTAAAACATGTAATTGTTATTATGGTCACCTCAACTACATAACTATCCCACACCCTTGCCATGCACTCATTTTTAATGTAGGATTCCCCTAGTGAAACCCTCTGAGCCTTTCTTTTTCACGGTTCTTTTAATTTTTTAGTGGACTCTGGATTGTTAATGAAGAGCATTGTTTACCCTTAAACAAATTGTTACACCCAAATCGCCTTAGCCTAATTTGTATGTATTCGTTTTTAGTACATTATTGTTTAACGCAAGTTAGTTATTTGAGTACACGGTAGCAAAGTCTTTATCCTTGTAAATACAGTTTTTGGACGATTGGGATTCATGGTAGTATTTATTTTGCGGAAGAATGAGGAAGAAAAGTTAAGTCAATACCCCCATATGTTTGTTGGATAATCTCTATGTTATTTTGATCCACCTCAATTCGGGTCATTAGATTAGTTCATGTATCAAGTATGTAAAAGTTCAAGTGTAGGAGTGTATCTATAAACCCCAAAGTGATGTTATCAGAAAAAAAGAGAAAAGAAAAAGAAAGAGTTTGATGTAAAGTTGTGTAGAGTTTGTATATCTTTGTCCAAGTGGTCGAGTCTTTGGCTTAGCAACCAAATCAGCGTGTATTCTTATAAATAATTAGCTCACCACTTCACCCCAAAATTCACCCAAAAAGTCACTCCCCAAATATTTCCCATCCGTTTCCGTTTCCATGTTTATCATATTACACCTACACCCCACAACCCTTTAAAGACCTCTTTGATAGTAACTTTTAGTACTTACGCCTAGCGGTGGAGGTTTGATCCTTTATCAAGCCTATGGTAATTTGTATGCTATGACAGGTAATGAGTGTTAAATTTTCTGTTTCCCATATTGTTATAATTCATTATACACCCGAGAGAAAGAGAGAATCCAAACACTTATTGTGAGGTGCTAGTGTATGTTTCCCGTACTTCTAGGTACGAGGTCTAATTGGTTGCTCCATGAATAGCTTTAAAGAGTAAGTTAAATGCCCTCGATATTGCTATTGTCTAGGTAGAAAAGCTCATTTGCTTCAGGATAAGCAAATCCCAAGTGTATGGGTATTTGATAAGGTGTAATTTTATACATTTTTTAGGGTCATTAAACCCCTATAATCATTTCTTAATGCTTAAAATATGTGCTTAATCATTTCTTTTTTCATTTTTAGCACTTGGAAGACATTTGGAGGAAATTCACGTGACTTGGGCTCTATTTTGGAAGAAACAAGACAAGAGTACGACTTCACACCAAAAGAAGGCTTGAAGAATAAATCACAGATGGTGGAAATGGCGTCAGGAAAGGTTGTGACGCCGTCTGGATCTGCTAGGGACCGCGTCAGGAAAATTTGTAGCCGTCATAAAGAAACCCTAGAAGATTCAACGACGCGATGGCGTCGGGATTTCTTGCGACGCCGTCGCGATTGTTTTCTTATATATACAAACTCGAATTTAGGTTTTCATAGAGAATGATTTGTAGCTGACTTTGGGAGTATTTTAGGGTTTCCCAACCATTTTGTATCTTCCCCAATCGCTTGTTTTAATATAAGTGAAGTTCTTTTATCATCTAATCTTTTAATATGTCTTATTGTTTGCTTGGTTATTGTTTTCTATAGCTTTATCTTATAACAAGCAGCTAGATCTCATTAGTGTTTGCTTATGATTGCATGTGAATTGGTATGTAGATCCTAATAATATTACTTCTTGATTGATGTGTGTGCATGTTTAGACTCTAGAACCCTAGTTACTTAAGTGTATCGAAGATCTAGAGCGGCATGATTGTATAGAAAGGATTCCATCGGTAATAGTCTTCATACTACCTTACCCATCTATGGATGATCCCTTTTAATTATTTTAATGCGCGTCTATCTACCTAGAGGCCTTGTAACCGTCTTCGTACTACCTTACTTGTGCGTCTCCCTAGCGAGGTATCACGTACACGGCATTTTCGTGTAATTCGTCATGTTTCTTGAAAATACTTACACATACATCTCAAGTGTGACAAGTCAATAGAGTTAGGAGAAGCATACTAAGGTCATGCAAGATTAAGTAAACACTTCTCTTTTATCATACGAATTCTCCACATTAGATTTAGTTTAATTATTAGATAATTAGTTTAAAACAAACCTTCTTTAAACCCGAGATTTTATCTGCTTTTATTAAAATATAAAAATATAAAAATACAAAAATATTCTTCTTTCAATCTCGTATACCTTAGTTACATCTAGTTTGGACCTTCACACGCTATTCCCCTAGAGAACGATAACAACCCCTGAGTCTTGCCTATACACACTGCCTAGGGAGTTGTAAATTTTAGTGGAGTTTCACAACCTCATCAGTGCTTCGCGACGAAGTGAGGTGTCACACCTCGTAAATTTCAGATCAATATTATAAACCATTCCGATTATTATTTTGAATTTTATCTGTTTTATTTGAATTTGACGTTAAACCGGGAAATTAACCCGCGTAAATTTGAAAACGTCATCGGACGCGTTCCGGCTTCGGACTTCAATTAGTTTACATGTTATATGCATTACTTTATCATAATAAAGTGTTACGTAGGTCACGTTCACTTTCGTTTGCGATTTTTACATTTTTCGTGTACGCTTTAAGGTTTTATCATTTTACGTCAAACGGAGACCCGAAGACCTACCACCTTTGCATGTAAACCCGAGTTAACATTCGTTATGTAGTATAACATCAAAATTTCATTCACCCTCCCCCTCTTGGTCAAATTCGGACGCCTAAACCCCAAACCAAAACACCTTGTGTAACATCCGAGAATTTTCGAATTTTTGAATGACGATTTCAATCGTTGACTTTTAGGGTCTGGCTTGACTTATAAGAACGACCATCTAAAGCACGTTTTCATTATTCGGACTCTAAAGCAATTTGATGTAAAACGAAATTCCTGACAACTTTTCAGTTTTGCCCGAGACCTGGAAACGAGCCGAAAAGGGCTAAAACAACACCGCAAAGATTATACGGACAACATACAACGCGGACACACAAAAATAATTAAATTTGTTTTTAATTATCAGAATTTATTTAATAAAAATATTAAATAAATTAGTTATCATTTTTAATTAAAAGCGTTGTTGATAACGCGAATACTCGAGCTTAAATCCATTTTTATTTCGGACAAGGCAAAACCGGTCCACAAAATGAATAACAGATATTTTATTAAATATTATAAAATATTTATGAAATACTATCAAGTGAATACTCATTTTTATCAGAAAAATGATTCGAAAAACAATGGCGCAAGTTTCGAGATTTGAATCGTCCGTTAAGTCGTTCAAACGAGTCCCGAACCGCTTCTATCAAAAAGTATATTAAAAATGTTACACTTTTTACCCCCCATCTATTAATAACATGTCACTTTCCTTTATAGTTTTTATATATATATATAAATTACACATTTCATTTTCATTTTCCATCTTATATACACACACACTCAACATATCTCTCTCTCCCACTCATCTTCTCCGGCGAGCTCCCCCGCCGCCGGCCACCACTCGCCGCCGCCGGAAAACTTTTCCGGCGGACTTTTCCGGCCGAATTCAAAAATACTCCCCATCACCCGATCTATCCGATCCCCACACTCACTCGCCCCCACTCGCGCCTCCACCACCTCCACCATCATCTCCGCGACCTCCTCACCACCGCAACCTCCTAACCACGGCACAGCAGCCATGTTCATATTTTTTATAAATCATTTCTCTATAATTAATGTTTTGGTAGTTTCTTGTTTTGATATTTAAATTTCTTTTATATAAAAGTTGGTTATTTAAATTGCTTTAAAAATTTAGTTTCAGTTATGTAGTTTAGTTCATGTCAAGTTGTTACACCGTTCGCTTTTTTTCTTCTTCTAGTTTTGTCCTTAACGTCATCTTTCTAAGCACTATGTTTATTGTCCTTTTAAATCTTTAGAAAAAAAATCACTAATTGTGTTTTAAAAGTCTTGGTGAAAATTTAGTAATTAGTGAAGATTTATTAGCGATTAGTTGAGACGACGAAGTGAAAATGGGTTTAACAGCCCCAATTAGGGGTGTGTTTGGTTTATTTATCTTGTTATTTATTTGGTCTCGTCTAGAAATAAATGGAAACACGCGAATATTTGCAACTGGGATTGAATTTTATAAAAATGGGAAACGTTGTATATACGAATAGGTCATGCCGAAATCTCTATAAATCTCTATACTTAGTATTTTTTGTGTAAAACTTTTATTATCATGAAACCCCAATAAAAATGATTAAGTTATATAGTTTTTTTAAGAGTATTAAATTATAATTACACTATAACCTGACAAGTAAATGAAAACTATACTTTTACGAACGAGACAACTAGTTTACTTAAAACGCGTAACGAAATATTAAATTATAAAATATTATTTTATAATACCCGCTAATAGACAAAATAATAATAACTTTTGTAGAAACTTTGAAAACGCTATTTATCTAATTCGTAACTCTAAAACGTGTGTATACTTTTGTGCAAAAACTCTTTATTAATTTACTTAGTGATTTTCAAACACGTGTCGTATTATATTGTTACAATTATTTTCTCACGTTTCATATATAATACTTGTAAAGTATTATATATACTGCGACTTATTCTTTTGGTTGTTTATCTTTATTATATAATTCACCATATGAATTATATAATTGTTTCTCTTTCATATGTAATATATACGGAATATGTTACATACTTTGTCGATTTGAGCTTTTTCGATTTCTTTTATTTAACAAACACCAAACTATAACAACTTTAAATCTAAAATCATTTTTTAACAACGTGTCACGTTTGGTGTACTCATTCATCGGAAACCCAAATACATTATCATAGGGCTAGTGGGACTTAGCCGATTAAAGAAAACCGCAACCTCTTGGTCGAGCCGATTCAGTTTCCGTTTTGTCCTGTACTCAATGTGTACATGTCCCGCCATCGTTCTTTCACAATCCGATGTGCGTTTATACCCCTCTTTTCACTTGTTTTTACATTTCTCAACAAATCTCGGGGGATAATACATCTCAATACAACTTGTTTCATATTCGTTTACAATATCTTTTACCATACTATTCCACACACTTGGTTTACCATACTTGATTTTGGCAATTCATAACAAACACAATTACATTGGTTGATTACAAACTTGGTTTCATACCTTGTCACATACTCATTTGCATACATGTTTACGAAATTGTTTACATACTCATTTCGAATTCAACTACTTGATTTATATCACACTCTTTTCTACTTATGGATTTAAGTACTCAAAGTTATTTACGAATACAATGGTAAATTTTTATTGGACACAAGTGTTTTCGGTTATCATCTCCTGTTTACGTGTTTGCCTAAGTAACGTAACCCACCATTGCCCATTATCATGAACTGTTAAATTCTTGACCGGAGGACCGGTTAAGGAAGCGCGAGTGTATAAATAGATCTATTTGGGATTGACATCCCTGTTCGGGTGAGTAGCTCTCACTAGTTTCGACAGTACTGAAACAACGAATGCATACATGTCGGAACAATTTGGATGTTTACGGGTTTGAACATCTACACGGGCACCTTTTGTGCATTAAATTGCATACATATATGTCGAGCTTCGGTGTCATGAGCTTAGCGCAACAGTAGATGTTAATTATGTGGTACTGTATTTGTTATAGTAGACCCATACATTTTGGAAAATCAACGATTTCACTGTCCATACTACTTATTAAACATTACTAATTTCTGAACACTTTTCATTATATTGCGGCGAAGCAATAAACACTAAACTCTTTTGGTTCTACATTTACTCTTACACTTTTGGCGATTATTATAAGGATTGAAATGGTCATACATACGTTATAAATCTTTGGATTCCAACATTTACATTTATACTTACAAAACTCTATGAACTCACCAACTTTAATGTTGATCATTTTAAAGCATGTTTTTCTTCAGGTGAATTAGATGCTAGGATTATTTGATGTGCATTGGAGTTCTTACATTTCAAGTTTTTCCATGGTGATAGCCAATATGGGACAACTATTATTTTGGAATTTCAAAAAATAACGAGAATGTTTTACATACGACACATTTAAGGTCGTTCTCTTTGTAGATCTAGGCTAATGTATTATGAAGTAGACGCCCCCCTGACATATTTCTTCTGCGACACTTTTTTGGGGGTGTTACAGATTGGTATCAAGCCAAGTTATAGATAACTAGTGATGCTATATTACCCTATACTATACCAATTATCACAAACATAGCATCACAATCAAACATTTTCAAAGTGCATACACGTTACTTGCTTATGTACTTACATACGTGCTGCATTAAGTGCGTTATGTGACCTACGTATATGGAATATATATGCTTACATCTTTTTGCGTATATCTCACGTATTATTTATATAAGAGTTATTTGATATAAAATACTAGAGCATTTCTTAAGACGCTTTGATTTGCACAATGGTCTCAATTTACCACAACATTGTGAGTTATAGCAATGTCCTCATCTTACTTCTATAGACATTGTGAGTTCAAATGGTCTCAATCGTTCTCAGACAATGAAAGTTAACAATGGTCTCTAAGGGATTTTTGATTTTCATAGCGTTATACATAATATTGTATTACACAAAGACCGCAAAATTTAGCTTACATGGAAATTATGTATAAATCTAAGTATTGCAAGTCCCTTGTATGTGGCGACTGTAATATGAGGATGATATATAATTGCTATGTTTAACAAAGCCCGACACATTCTGTTTACATGGGATTAGTATGAATTAAGTATTAACAATCTTGTATGGGCGAGACTTGTATAGGAAGATTGATATGATAATCGCTATGCTGATTCGTTCATAATGACCCTTATCTTGTTTACTTTAAATCGAGTACTCATTAACTGCCTTGAACTCTATGTCGATTTCCCTGATTGTTTCGCTCTCCATCTCCGAAGACGAGTTTCAGACACTCGTCCCATACTCATTAGAGCACCTGCATCGATATGTCATTCACCACCTTGAAACCTTTGTGTGTACGCGTGTTGCATTAGAAATTATTAAGTAGAATGATTTATGAACTGTTTATTTAAAAGGATTGGGACGCCTCTTCATTTAAATAAATAAATTATAAATCACCGAACCATAAGTTTATCATTTCTTACTTACATAAATTTGGACGCTTCTTTATGTGAATAAGAAATTATAAATGAGTGGGCTTAATGGTATCCGATATGACACGAGTATGAACCTGAAATCGATAATCACACATTAATCCTAAAGGGTCTAGAGACACAATCGTGTCTTACTACTCAGCAAAATCTTAAGGCCTCACTTGGAGCTACCTTATCTCATTCTTAAGTTATTACTTTTGCCATTGCAAGTCCTTGCAATCACGAACTGTCTGTGGAGCTAACAGACTGAGTGCAATATCCCATCACCATTTGTTATAGTATTGACGTTATGGTCGCTGCTGTTGGGTCCTGGAGCGGTCCCGACTGATACAACTTTATCCAATAGGTTATGCAACTCCCCTTAAACGAGATAAACACCTATCGACGAAACAGATAGTTGGACTATTCATTTCGGGCCACTAGTAGGAAGACTTAGGCCGCGATACATCCTAGTACTGCCAAGTAAGTTGGGTACTTACATACATAAGCCACGTTGATGTGAATCATCGAGCATTACAGATAGTAAGAACGAGACTCCGTACCCACGACATTTAGAAACTTATACAAACATACTCACGCGACTACACCTTTTCCTGAGGTTTTCACTATAATGAGACTTTCCCTATAACACGGTTAGATCAGTCATAAGATCTGTAATGATATATTTTGAGATACCCATTTTGATGGATTAAATATCCTGGACAAACCTAGCCAAAATTTTTGGTAGATTGAGAAGTGTAGAAACACCAAATTTTGCTGAATAAAGTTATCAGCGTCTTGTTTAGAACGAGTTTATTAAACCTTAAGTCATTCTTTAGTCACACAACCGTTATACCAGATTTAATCTCGGGACGAGATTTCTTTAAGGGGTAGGTACTGTAACATCTGAGAATTTTCGGATTTTTAAGATAACTATTTTACCTCTTTGACTTTTAGGTCTGGCTTGACTTACAAGAACAACCATCTAAATCACGTATTCACGACTCGGACTCTAAAGCAATTTGATGTGAAATGATATTTCAGACAACTTTTCAGTTTTGCCCGAGACCTGGAAACGAGCCGAAAAGGGCTAAAACAACACCGCAAAGATTATACGAACAACATACAACGCGGACACACAAAAATAATTAAATTTGTTTTTAATTATCAGTATTTATTTAATAAAAATAATTAAATTTGTTTTTAATCATCATTTTTAATTAAAAGCGTTGTGGATAACGCAAATACTCGGGTTGAAATCCATTTTTATTTTGGACGAAGCGAAACCGGTCCACAAAATGAATAACATATATTTTATTAAATATTATAAAATATTTATGAAATACTATCAAATGAATACTCATTTTTATCAGAAAAATGATTAGAAAAACAATGACGCAAGTTTCGAGATTTGGATCATCCGTTAAGTCGCTCAAATGAGTCCCGAACCGCTTTTATCAAAAAGTATATGAAAAAGTTACACTTTTTACCCTAAACTATTTAATACTTGTCATTTAATTATAAAGTTTTAATATAAATAAATTTTTTATTACTGGTATGTGTTTAATTACACATACCTTTTACCTTTTAAAACGAGCTAAAATAACTAAAAACGGACTTAAAATGCCAAATATATGCTTGTTTTGCTAATTGTATTGTGCAGGAACGGATATCTAAGAAAAAGACGAAAAACAAAGCCAAAACGACAAAACCGGACTCGGAATGGAAAAGACTGTGAAAGACAAAGCCAAATCAAAACCGGAAAGTCAATCAAGTCAAAAAGTCAATAGAAAAGTCAACTGGTCAAAGTCAAAGTCAACCCAAGTCAACCCCGAGGCCAAAAGTCAAGAAAATATAAG
>BQNB010205385.1:0-10621 GCA_026074375.1 Tanacetum coccineum | reverse complement strand
ATTGACTATGAGATTCGCTACCATCCTAGTAAGGCGAATGTGGTGGTTGATGCCCTAAGTAGGAAGGAAAAAGTAAAGCCCAAGAGAGTTAGAGCTATGAATATGATCCTTCAGTCGAGCATCAAGGATAGGATACTGACGACTCAGAAGGAGGTTGTGGATGAGTTTGTAGGTTTGCAGAAAGGTTTAGATGAGATGATAAAACAGAGAAGTGATAGGACTTTGTACTACCTAGATCGAATATGGATACCTTTGAAGGGTGATGTAAGAACCCTGATAATGGATGAAGCCCATAAGTCGAAATACTCTGTACACCCAGGAGCTGATAAGATGTATTAAGATTTGAGAGATAGGTATTGGTGGCCTGGAATGAAAAAGGACATAGTTGAGTATGTTAGTAAGTGTTTGACATGTTTAAAGGTTAAGGCTGAGCGTCAAAGGCCATCTGGCTTACTCCAGCAACCTGAGATCCCCGTATGGAAATGAGAAGGAATAGCTATGGATTTTGTGACTAAGTTGCCTAGGACTAGTA
Source organism: Tanacetum coccineum (assembly GCA_026074375.1). NCBI lineage: Eukaryota > Viridiplantae > Streptophyta > Magnoliopsida > Asterales > Asteraceae > Tanacetum > Tanacetum coccineum. The sequence goes on along the minus strand of BQNB010205385.1, from coordinate 10,089 downwards.
GTGGGCATGACACAATCTGGGTCATTATGGACCGGTTGACCAAGTCTGCTCATTTTCTACCTATGCGTGAGGATTATAAGATGGATAGATTGGCTAGATTGTATTTGGATGAGATAGTTGCAAGACAAGGTGTGCCGATCTCAAACATATCAGATCGTGATAGTCGTTTCACATCAAGGTCTTGGCAGTCAATGCAAGACGCATTAGGAACCCATTTAGACATGAGTACGGCTTACCACCCTCAGACCGATAGTCAGAGTGAGCGTGCTATTCAGACTTTGGAAGACATTCTTAGAGCGTGCGTCCTGGACTTCGAAGGAAGTTAGGATGTTCATCTTCCGTTGGTTGAGTTTTTGTATAACAATAGTTATCACTCTAGTGTGAGATATGCTCCGTTTGAGGCATTGTATGGTAGAAAGTGTCATTGTGCAAGAGACTACTGAAAAGATCTCGCAGATTAAGGATAGACTTAAAGTTGCGCATGATCGTCAGAAAAGTTATGCTGATAAGAGGAGGAAGCCTCTAGAGTTTAGTGTAGGTGACTATGTCTTGCTCAAAGTGTCGCCTTGGAAAGGTGTGGTACGCTTTGGGAAGAAGGGGAAATTAGCTTCAAGATTTGTTGGACCTTTTGAGATTGTTAAGAAAGTAGGCCCCGTGGCCTATCGGTTAGATTTGCCTGAAGAGTTAGATGGTGTTCATGACACGTTCCACGTGTGAAACCTTAAGAAGTGTTTGGCTGATCCAACACTGCAAGTGCCCTTGGATGAAATTCAGGTTGATGCCAAGTTAAATTTTATGGAAGAGCCTATGGAAATTTTGGAAAGAGAGTTTAAGAAGTTGAAGCGGAGTAGAATTGACATCGTCAAGGTTCGGTGGAATTCGAAACGTGGACCTGAATTCACATGAGAACGTGAGGATCAGATGAAACTAAAGTATCCGAATTTGTTTAAGTGATGTTAGTAGTTGAATTTCAGGGTTGAAATTATTTTAAGGGGGTAGAATATAGCCTTTGCCCCTTTTGTGTTCTGAATATTTCATTTTTAGTCTTTTTACTATTTAACTTTCGTCAGTTTATTCAGATAATGTATCATGTTGACAGTGGTGATTTTGTTGAGAATTGTGATAATTTATGATTATTTGTGAATAATATTCCTTTTTATAGGTTATTATTATGTTATTTGTATTTCGGATGGTTTGACCCGAGAAATGCCGAAAAACAAGTCCTAACACGTCCGTTAATGTCCAAATAAGTTTTGAAGGGTTTAAAGTGTAAATATGTCATGTAAATACTCTAGGTTAATGGAAAAGTATTTTCAAGGTGAATAAAAATGCCAATTAACTTTGGGGAAAATTTTACGACCAAGTTTTACCAGTATTTAAGTGATCCCGACACGAAAAGAAAGACCCGACACCCCATAGGATGCCATAACCGGTCATGAAGCCTAAGGGGACAAGGCTAAATTTAACTACCTTGTGCCCAAATTGTACTAATATGCATCTTTATCTGTATCCTTATTTTTACACATAGTTCATTTTCAAAATCAAAAAAATATCATCTTCTTCTCTCTTGTGTCTTCCGCAACCTACTAACACACACACTCATTATAATTTTGAAGTTTGATCAAGAAAAAATGAAGACATAAATATTTGGGGTTGATTCTAGTGTTTGGTTATTCATTTAAACAACGTTTGGGTTTTCCGGTTCGTGTCGAAATCTACAAATTTGAAGATTTTCTTGTAAGTTTCAAATTTAAATTTCGTTTTGGGTCCTATTGGGTTATTTTGATGCAAAGAATGTTAGTTTGTACAAGTTGACAGCAAGTGAAAATCGCTTTTTGAAAAGCGAAATGAATAAAAAAGGGTGGTGTTTGGTTTATGAATAGTAAAAGGAAAAAGAGAGTTTTTGTAGTTTTGATGTTGTGGTCGTGATGGTTGAATAATAATGAAGCTATGAATAAGTTTTATTTTGATAGTAGCTTGTATTGCTTATTTCGGGCTTATTTTTAAGCTTATTCTTGGCTTATTTGGGGGCTTATAGGCCACGAATGATTCCCCACAAATTAACTAGGAAATTGATTTGAAATTTTGTGTTATGGCGTATGTTGTGGACTATTTTTGAGGCTTATGGTAGTAACCAAATGCGATACGTAGCTTACTAGCTTATTTTAAGCTTAATATACGTAATTTTGAGCATATGGGCTCACGGCCCAATAAGTCTATTTAAGTTGTGGCTTAATGGGAGTCCTTATTATGGTTTGGATTTTTCTACAATATAAAGTATATACTTATATATATAAATGACCTGTTTGGACTTAGGATCGTATTTGGACTTATAAATGTCTTAATGTAACCCTTTTGGGCCTTAAGGCCCAATACCGATATGTAGTAGTTATGATAATTTTGATGGACTTTGAAAGTGGAAATGATTTTACGAAGTGATATTTGAATGATATATTGGGAAAAGCGTGTTGTAAGCGTTAACGATTTGAGATTTTGGGAATTATTGTCAAAAGTGTCGAATTTGTGAAAAAATGTGAAAATAAGTTTGAAACCTTGGAAAAACGTTGTAAAAATGTACGAGTCTTTTTTGAAATTTCATAAAAAGTTATACTTAGAAAATTTCTTAAAAACATGATTTTTGATTTTAAAATAATAAAATAATATTTAATTATTTTTTAATAAATTCACTAAAAGACGAAAAATATAATTTTTCTCAAAACTTCTCTAAAGTGTTTATTATGAGTAAACGTTTCATTTTCAACCGTATAATGATTATTTTGAAGTGACTAAGGTTTACCGAATGGACTTGTCGAGATATATTTATAATTAATAATTATAAATATTTATTATATTACTTATCTATTTACGCTAAATAGTATAAGTATGTATTATCGAGGAATGAGATTGATATGATTGTGGAGTTAAGTCTCAACCATCTCAAAACCACTAAATGTATTTGGGCAATCGTACAACGCCGTCAAACTCTATGCATTAACGTTGAAGAATATTTTGGAATTGGATGATTAAATAAGGACATTAACTTGGACAAGGTCGTGTGGCGGGCGGCGTTTCATTTCTTGTGTGATTGAATTTGGTTGCTAAAGACTTGCTTGAGGTGAGTTCTCGTAACCTCACTTTTTACTAGTTTTTTTTCCGTTGGGATAAAATGATACTCAAATGTGTTTTGAATGTTTTGAATTTTGCTGAAATGTGGTTTTGTTTTTGGGATAATTTATGTGCTTATGACTGCTATGTGAATGATATGTGAATGCATATTGGTTTTGGATCGTATGGGTACGCCTCCCCGGTATTTGTGAGATTATTGGATTCGGAATGGTACGCCTACCCCATAAATTGAGTGATTATTGAGCGGATGGTACGCCTCCCAGGTTTATATGTGGTCCTAAGCACCCACTTAATTTTAGTGCTTCAGCGGTAGGCCCTTTAGGTGCTAAGTGACATATGGGTTATTGCTTACGGTGGTGCTAAGGTTGTTTGCATATATTCATTGTCAAATGGCACTAATGGACCCACTGTTGAAATTTTGGCAACAGCTTTTGGTTTTAAGTCAACCTACGAGCTCACCAACAGTTAATGTTAGACGTTTCGAGTAATCATTTTTAGGTGAAGTGAAAAGAAGTAGATAGTTTGGTGATTGATAGCAGACAAAGTAGTATCGCCGTGTGGAATTTCGTTTGAAGTCTTGCCTTGCTTGATGGTTTGATTTTACTTTTGGATGATTTGGATTAAGTTTGGATTATGGTCCTCTGTGAAGGCATTGATAATTGTAAGAGTTTGTGGATTTTTAGTTGCGATTTGGACATCACTCGAGTTATGATCGAGTTGTGGTCTTCATAGCACTTGGAGTTTATGCAATGTAGTGTTTTCTCTATTTTGTAACTTGTGTTATGAGTGATCATTATGTCTGCAATTCCCAGTTTCCACCATAGTCGTGGGTGTGACACTTTTGGCCCTATAATTACAAACATTTTAAAGGACTAACTAACGGGCATTGACTAAACTATTATTGAAGTGTATCGTCACTTTTTCGTGTTCTAAACAATCTCCCCCTAAGGGTAGTTCACTAAGGGATTATGACTACTCCAATTATACCAAAATTAAACCAGCATATTCTATGCTTTAACTTTAGTCTTGAGCTCGTAGTCTTTAATTTCAATCATTAACTTATGAATTGATGTAGTGATCATTGACTTTAGGGTTGAGCTTGTTCTATTGACTTGTATGTAGCTATGTGATCTTGAGCTTCTTGAGATCATCAACAAAGCATATTCTCCTTTCGCCATCTTGTAAACTTTGCCATCTTGTGAACTTATGACTTTTGGACTGGCATGCTCATACCTTTTTTGATATATTAACTTGAAAAGCTTTAATAATGCATCTTTCTTGAGGTTCTTTAACTTTAACACTTCGTCGCTTCAAGTAGGACGTACGGTATCAGAGTAGTGGAAGTCTTGAGACATGTACTTGAGCTTTCATGATGTCTTTATATTGTCGGTCGGGTAGAGTAGTGTTGTTTATGAATCTTTGATGACAGCTAGGAATCAGTACCTTTCACCTCATCTTTAAGTATCCCGTATTTAAAACAGTTAGCAAAAAAGCGGGGGGGACGAATATGCATTAACTCATGTCGTCCTTGTGTTGGCTTGGAGTAACCTTGAATCCGTAGGATCGACTTGTGATCAGGTAGATTACAATTTATGAAGAATCTCTTTGACAGATTTCTAGCTAAGTATAGAATCGTTTAACACATATGTATAGATTTCATCAAACACACATGTTCTCAATTACCCAGGAACGTCTCAAAGCAGACAACAAGATAAGAGTGAAACTAGCAAGTTATCTATCACATCATTGAAAATAAAAAGTTGATTTGAAAAATCAAAGTCGGCTGTTCCACTGCTAAAGTGTTTTATGACACATAAAGAGTGTTAATCATTTTCAAAAGTCATCATCAATTGGGTTAATATTTCAATATACTTGGAACAAATGTTTGAATTCATTAAGAATCGGCAAACCATCATTTCTTCCTAAGTTTTATTGTTCACACCGTTTGATTCACATAGAATTCGCACAAGTCACCTACATGACTTGTTTGATGTTGGCTCAAGCAGGTATTTCCCATCTTCATTGTGATTACAATGAGTACCACTTTGATGTTCTGGCAGAACACAAAGGATAATCATAGGACTCTTATATATATCTGTTATTCACATTGTGTGAAGATAGAAAGCAAATTTTGACAAGTGTCCTAATGATATTTTAGGATGAATCTCTTTTGGCTCTAGACTCAATAGTGCACTTGGTTTTTAGTGATCAGCAAAGCTGGAGCAGACTGCCACCTTTTCAATATCAAACTAACTTCAAGTGAGATATCGATAGAAAATGCGTGTAATCTCCGTGAAAAAAATGAAACCAGAGTCTGTTGAGAAACCTTGAAGTGGCTAGGGAGGGTTTGCATAAGCTTCAACTGGGTCCATGAACTGACTTCAATTTCAGGCAACAACTTAGTGTTTCAGACAATGTATGTATTGACCCTGTTTTTTGCCTAAGTTTATGGAGGGCTTCTTTCTTTTCACCCTTTATCTTTACATTTCTTTTTCATTCTTCACCCCTTTAATTCTTAAACCGGACTTCTAAAACTAACACCATTTTGGGTTTATTCCAGTGTTAGCTCCATCTTATCGCTTATTCCCGATTCTCACTTTTTCCCCCTGTTGTATCATAACCTAAGTTACTTCTACACTATCTAGTGGATACCCTAGGTAGATCCCTCCGGTTCAGATGGGCAGATAATGGGATTGAATACCTATGCAACCAACACCTTAAATAACTCATAAATATAAGTACATGGACGGTCTAATGGGTATTCCATCACACTCCCTCCGAAAATCAATGAAACGTTAAATCAAAAGTATTTGAATTAAATACAAAATATTTACACTTTGAAAGTTTTTTATCATCACTAAAAACTCCCGCTTAACATGTGCACCGGAATCGAGTTACAGCTAATTGAAGAGTGCATTGTCCATTATATATGAATCCATTTTCAATACAAGTTAGGTTTAGTTTAATCACATTTTCTCCCCTTATCTAAAATGTTAATCTTTTGATATTTTGGATATCAATTGATTAAACGTTCGGGGACAAAATGTTACACAATATCTATTAGGAACATTTTAATGCTCCCCTCAATATTGATGTTAATATAAAAAGTGCATGTGTGTAATAATAATGAAATTTTTTTAAATTATACTAAGAAAAACTTAAAAATTTTGTATCTCGAGCACTCCTTATACTACCAGTTAAGTCTACAATATATACATATATAAATATAACAGAAAATATAAAACATATATATAATAACATATTATATACCATATATATAATAATACATATAAATAACATAAATAAATAATATATATAAATATTACATATATATATATATATATAAAGTAATAGATATATAAAATATATATATTACAAATTCATAAAGTTTTTATTATGAACGAGGTTTGACCTTATATGATGAGGATACATAAGGAATAAAACATAATGTCCTTTCCAGCATCCGTAAGGTCCCGCCGTAACGTCTTTCCAGACCACGAACTTCGCCAAGCATCACAACAATCTTCTATTCTAAAGCTTCTTGTCAATAGGCATTAATCACACACGAGCTCTATTGCTTGTCTTGGTTACTCCGCATTCTCTTTGCAAGTACTCTAACTTAATCCCGGTGGCAATATCCACTTGATAGCATTACTGAACATGGTTTAGTGTGCCCATCACTGAACTAGTGAAGTTCCTCAGTTGTATCAACGATATTTTGTCCATGTCACATGAGAGATAATTCCTGTATATCAGGATAAGCGGTGTAGGGAGTCATTTTTCTGAGATCTGAACGGTATGAGTCTGGCCTTGAGAGGTTGATCTTCTTCTGGTAGCTTTCGACTCCTAATTATAGATCTTTCCCCACTTCTTGAATGATAATACGTCTAGTGTACATTCTTAAAGCCACATTCAGTGCATACCGTTCATCCAAATTAAGGTTAGTCAGCTTACCTTGAACTAGGAGAAGTAACATATCTTCAATGTCTTGTTGAAGAAGTCTTTTGAAGTCGCCTTCTCTAAACTTATACAACTGATCGTCCTGTCTTCGAATAATAATCTCTTTCAGATTACTGTAACCAAAAGACTGCCTGATCTTGAGACTGGTTACTGCAGGATAAGTATTTGTTTCCTTGATAGACATCTTTGACGTTTCCGTGTTGCAGCATATCCGATAGAATTTTCTGACATTTTGGACCCCAGTGGATAGTTCCCCCCGGTAACATGCTTTTCGTAAACAACTTTTTTCCCTTCCGGACTCTAAATTCTTATCTAACCAGAACTTGTTCCTTCCAATTATCATTTACATGACCATATCCAGAACTACCTTCGCTTGGTAAATTGAGGTGGTTATCATTGACTTTAAGGGTTCCTCACTTACAGATATTCGAGAATCATTGTTATGAATAGAGCTAAAGGATAAATATGTCGACTCTCGGATCAATCGTAAATTATAACGGCAGGGGCTTGCTGAGATCATGGGGATATGGCCTTCCTTCAGGATTATGCCAGTCTAATTGATCATTGGTAGCTTTGAAGACTTCTTCCAAGTGGTACTCCAATTCCACTACACTCTGCACGTGCCTTTTATGAGATCATAGGTTGGGCCAGTCAACACATCTTGAGTCAGATTTTCAATCTTGAGCCGGTTCTTTATGAAGGCATTAGAAACAATGGAAGAAGCCAAAAACTCATTAACAAAGATTGAAAGCCAGTAGCTTTAGCCAGTTATGAGAACCATGTTGAGGTGTTCATTGTCAGCCATACTTGATTTTTGTGCCATTCACGATCATAAGTTAGAGAACTTGGTGTATTCCACTGACTTGCATCATCTAGTGTCTCTCGTACAAGAATTACATCATCATCTGTAACACCTCCATTTTTACATATAGCAGCGAAAGCTAATCTGGGGTATTACTTCAACTTCATGGATACAAAAATCATAATCATAAGAAAAAGACTCAAAAGAGACGTTTTCATAAGATACGTTATCAATCATTAAATACAGAGTTTTAACAAAAGCAGGTCCCTAAAACTAGTTACATATAATGTGAAATGATAACAAGGTTTGTAAAAAAAAAGGGGTGTTTTTTGGTTTGTTTTGTTGTGAACAAATAAAGTTAATAGTAGAGTTGTGGTTTGCCATCTTCAGAACTGCCCACTCAATGCCATAAGTGCCTCCAATTACCTGAGATAACCTTCTAAAAAGTACAACATAATGGTTGAGTGAAATTCATTAGATTAGAAATGTAAAATTAAATAACAAGTACATCAAAAGTAACTGTTATAAAAGCATTGTTATATTAATGAGTTAAAAGTTTGATATTAGGATACGTTGTATACCCCGTTATTTGTAAAAATTGCAACAAAAACAATTATCATGGAAACAATGGTGAATGCATTATATAATTTAATTATTGCGTTTCGTTTTCGCTAAGCTCATGGCACACCAACTGACTGGTGAATATATATACCCAAATTGAATTTGCTATAAATATATATAAATATATAAATATAAAAATATATATATATATATAATATATTAATATAAAGATAATGACCTTCAGATGTAGGGTAATTGCCATATACCTATGAAAGATCAAATATAGTAGTGTTTGGTTACCTATCCGCTAACACAAGTCAATCCCGGTAGATTCTAATCCACAATAATTCGCGTTCCACATATTTATCGCAAGTGATAAATGTCCATGAATCATGAGGACTTTTGGCATAAAATGATTCTTTCTGACTACGAGCTATGCTATACTAATGATACACGGGGGTGACCGAGTCTTTTTCATAATCCTAACAGGAGATATTACCCAAAGAGATATTTCCATGTACTTAGGCAATAATATATCAGGATAGCATATAGTTTAGAAAACACTTATATTCATGGTTTATAGCAGGTATTACAGGTTTATAAAGTATCTTAATGGGGAAGGTTGATATAGCAAAATGATAGTAAATAGCCACGTCACACAACCTGAGTAAATATGTCAAGTCTTAGGTAGATTGTACTCTAGAACTTTGGTTTAAAGAGTCTAATATTGTTATGAGTTTGATTGGAAAGTTTGGAATTATTGTATCACCGTTTGGGCCATCATAATTCAGAAGTCATTCAGTAAACGTTTGAGGAGCTAGGGCACTTTAAATTGTAAACCCAACAACTCAGTCAGAACGTAATACCAAGATGAAACCCCTTAATATGAAGCTCCCTAGTATTGTGATACGATATAATTGGTTTTAAGCGTTTTGCTTGATAACTGGAAACGATAAGCATGTCAAGTGTTAATTAAAGTTATGTCTTATAATGTTTTGAACAAATTTTTATACTTTTTAAAAATGTTACATTTTAGACCCTTGAGAATGAAAAATGGCAAAATATACCCTTGGAGTTTACACTTTTACAAGTTTGGTCCTTCTAGTTTAAAAGATGTACAAAGTAAACCTTATACTTTGGAAAGTGACATAATAGACCCCTATAGTTATAACTTTGATAAAATGACATTTTCAGTCCCTTTAGTTATAAGTTTTAGAAAGTTACGATATATTCCCTTTGCATGAAATTGATTTACAAAACAAGTCCAAAATCTATAATAATGATATTTTTCAATATGAAATGCAATTTGTAGGTTATAGCTTATTAATATAAGCTAAAATATGAGGGTTTAACATCACGAAATTTTAAAATAACGACTTGTTAAGCTAGAAATCAAAACGAGTCGTTTTAGGGTTTAATAATGAAAACGCGTAGGTTTTTATTTCAAATCTTATCAAGACTTAATAAAATGATTATAATATCATTATTTAAGCTTATTAGAATAGCTTATAACTTCCGTTTACCATTTTAGCTTATAGATTTAAGAAAAATACGAAATTAGGGTTTCGTGAGTTCATTTTGGATCAAAAGTCAAGAACGAATGATTTTTAAGTTAAAAGCTTGTAACAAGAGTATATTTA
>BQNB010205383.1:0-10621 GCA_026074375.1 Tanacetum coccineum | reverse complement strand
CAGTTAAAGTCTCGGGATTTTACCATTTTTTGATGTTATGTATTTCTTTTTGTTGACTCTATTGTACTTTAAGTTTCTAGCGTCTTGCTAGTCTCTTTTTTATATATATTCCATCTTTACCGTTCAAAAAACACATAACCTAATTGTCTCGAAATGTATTTTTAGTAGTTCCTTTTACATAAATAACAATACCTCTTTTTTCGTTTATTAAGTTTTTGTCATTGCACATGTAAGCATGTGATGAGTCGTCAAAAGATGAGTTATCTTGTAGCAAAGATTTTTAAAAAAAATTGAGAATTCGTGTATAACAACTTAGAGTGCGTTTTGTTTGTAGATGAGTTTCTAATTGGATTTGAATTTGATTTAGAATTTGAATTATGTGTAGGTATAAAAAGAAAAGAGTAAACTACATTTTTGGTCCACGTGGTTTACCGGGTATACCATTTTTGGTCAATTTTTCAAAAATTTTACGAATCCACACCAATACCCGACAACTCATTTCACTTTTAGTCCAATTTTTTGTTGACCGTTACTTTGACCATCTAAAACATATAAAATGACTAAGATACCCTCATCTTATTACTTAAAATTACAGATATGACCTTCCATTTATTATTATTATTATTATTATTATTATTATTATTATTATTATTAATAAATAATTATAATCTCAACATTATTTTGTTTATCAATTCATAAAAAATACACATTTTGTTCTTTATCACTTCATAATCAAATCTCCAACATTATTTTCTTTACAAATTTACAAAAAAAAAATCATCATCAAATCTACTATCTTCTTTCGTGTTCTTCGTAATCACCTCAATTTGATTTGTTTCGTGTTCTTTCGTGTTCTTTCGAATGGAAGTCTTGGCTTGTTTCAATTCGTATGGATTCCAAACTCAAAAAGATGTTCGAAGGAGTTTGGTATTCCATTTGGTGGTATGTTTGGATCTATCGAAACAAGCTCCTATTTGACGAGAGAAAACCTTCGAAGTCGATGCTTATTGATAATGTCATTGCTAGTTCTTTTTATTGGTGTAAGTATAGATCTAAAGCCTCTTTCGGATGGAACGAATGGCTCAAAAACCCCTATATTATTGTTTTGTAATCTAGCTCCTTGCTAGTTTTTGTTTCTAATAATATCGCCGTTCCAAAAAAAAAAATGTTATGACACATAGATACACGGATGTGGTTTTTAAACTTATTGGCTTTGCAATTCAAAAAAGGTTAGCGGTGCAGCTTGTTGCCCGTTTACCTTCCACCAATATGTAAATCTTATTTTTAATTATAAACGAGAGCTACAAACCCGTGCGTTGCACAGGCTTTGTTCTTCGATTAGAAAACTAACATTTTGATTTCTTTGAGTTAAAGGTACAAAAATCCAGCCCATATTATGCTATAATTTTAACACAAAGCTATATCAACGGTAAAATCCCAATTTAGTTTAATCAAGTTTGTATATAATTGTTTCAAAACACATGAATTTTGTTCTTCACAAAAAGAAGAATACTTAAACATGTGACAATTTGGTCTCAAGTTAAAAAAGTTAATGTAAAGCAAATTTTTGACCCTCGTATCTTCAAGTTCACTTGGCATTCATTATTGTTTGTTTCACACATGTCGTACGAAAAGAGAAAAATAAATAAAGCACTATATTATCATTACATGTACAATAGATGATATTATATTTTCCAATATGACATGTTAATTGTTTCATATACAATATTTAAATACAACACGTGAATATAAAATCTTATATGATCTCATATAAATATCTTAAAAAATAAAAGTTACATCGGACTTGACATGTGAGAGTTAATGCTAACCTACTATATATATTAATTTTCTTTTACTATACACTTTTTTCTATTGGGTTAACAACCCACTCGCTAGCCTTGACAAATTGTAACCCCTTAATTCTTTACTCTTTTTTTCAAATCTTCTTCGTTATCAAGAAATAACAAAAAAACCACACAAATCAAAGACAAAAAACACATTGGTATAAGTAAAAAACACAAATCAACACACCAACAATCTCATAAACACATAAAAATAGTTTTACCAAGCATGTATCTTCATTTCTATCTAGATCATCATTCGTCAGTCTTCAAAGTTCCATCCCCCGGGCCAAATCTTTGTCATCTTCACTGCTAAATATCTACAACACCACAAAAAGAAATGAATTATTAGACTAGCCACATCCATCACACATTTACAATAAACTAACAAAATGAAACACAAAAATAAATTAAACAAATAAAATCAATTATGCACAAAAAAAGAAAGCGATGGTTAGAGCTTGAAAGAAAAAATATGCAAGAATAAGAATGTGTGTATGACTTTCATGTGTTATTTATGTCTAGATATGTAACTTAAACATACTCCCTCCGTCTCAAAATTATTGTCATCCGACAAAAAACACACAGTTTAATAAAAGTGCATTTATTAGTGTTTTCTCTCTCTTACTTTTTGACACAATGACATTTTTACCCTTAGCTAATTAATTAAAGTCTTCTTTAAAGTGTGTAATAATAATTTCAAACAAGGGTAATATAGTAAACTTGATCAAACTTCTCTATCTATTTTTAGTAGTGGACAATTAAATTTGGACGTCCCAAAAAAAAAACGTGGACAATAAAAATGGGACGGAATAAGTATTAAATAACTACATGTAAAGAGACTCTTTTAAATGTTAAAGAAATCAAGTGGATTAAACGTATGGTATATGAATGTTTTACAACACTCAAAATAAGTTTATGAAGTTACAAACTTAATAATGTGATTTAAGTGAGTATTTAATATAACATATATTATTTAATGCAAATTGTTACGCAAAGACTTACATGACATTTTAACTTGTATAATTTTCACAGCCAATGTTACAACACTTCAATACTATACATTAAATAAGAGGACTTTGTATACACAATTAAGGGCAAAGGCCATAAATGACTAACTTACTTATCCCAATTTACTGCTGTTCCTAGTCAACTCTATAAAGGTACACACAAACATGTATACATTCAAATTTTTAACAAAATGAATAACTTTCGGTTATATTTCTAACGATCGTTATTTTATTATTGCATCGTTAGTCCTTTATATACTATATTTATTTTCTAGATCTGACCCGTCCAAAACGACCCTCTATATCACATTTTCACGACTCGGGTTCTAAAGAGATTTTATGCGAAACAACGTTTCGGACAACTTTTTAGTTTTAACCGAGACCTGAATCTCAACAGAAAATGACCAAAATGCCCTTACGGGATTCTGCTGGAACTTATTATATTTTTAATAAAACGCAGAAATTTGACTTTCGGTTTTGACCCGCTATCATGCGATTTTAAGACTAACAAACCTCGTGGCAAAGTAAAATGTCATTCCGAACAACTTTCATGTTTCGCCGGAAGGCTATAACGGACTCGACAGTACTCAAATCGGACGTTTTCAAATCTGCAAGCTTATTACTTTTTTATACACATATTTTTATACACGTTTTTCTACATGATTTTATCCACGGTTTTATACACACATTTTTATAGACACGTTTTATACACATATTTTTATACACATATTTTTATACACGTTTTATACACACATTTTTATACACACGTTTTTATACACGTTTTTCTACATGCTTTTATCCACGATTTTATACATACATTTTTATACACGTTTTTACAGACACATTTTTATGCATTTTTTTTAAAACGTGGATAAAAATGTGTGTAAAAACGTGTATAAAAATATGTGTATAAAAATGTGTGTATAAAACGTGTCTATAAAAATGTGTGTATAAAACCGTGGATAAAATCATGTAGAAAAACTTGTATAAAAATATGTGTATAAAAAAGTAATAAGCTTGCAGATTTGAAAACGTCCGATTTGAGTACTGTCGAGTCCGTTATAGCCTTCCGGCGAAACATGAAAGTTGTTCGGAATGACATTTTACTTTGCCACGAGGTTTGTTAGTCTTAAAATCGCATGATAGCGGGTCAAAACCGAAAGTCAAATTTCTGCGTTTTATTAAAAATATAATAAGTTCCAGCAGAATCCCGTAAGGGCATTTTGGTCATTTTCTGTTGAGATTCAGGTCTCGGTTAAAACTAAAAAGTTGTCCGAAACATTGTTTCGCATAAAATCTCTTTAGAACCCGAGTCCTGAAAATGTGATATAGAGGGTCGTTTTGGACGCGTCAGATCTAGAAAATAAATATAGTATATAAAGGACTAACGATGCAATAATAAAATAACGATCGTTAGAAATATAACCGAAAAACCTGTTAATTGCCTAAAAAGTTATTCATTTTGTTAAAAATTTGAATGTATACATGTTTGAGTGTACATTTATAGAGTTCACTAGGAACACCAGTAAATTGGAATAAGTAAGTTAGTCATTTATGGCCTTTGCCCCAATTAATTATGTGGGTTATGTGCAAATTTCAGTCATTGTTACAAAACTTGAAGCCTATGCATGAATTTGAGTTGTAGTATTAATTTAGGCACATCCTTAATACTGCATAATAAATATACAAACTGAATCTTATAATATAATAGATCTTTCTGATGAAAAGATAGTTAAGACGAATGTGAAAAACTCTATATACCTTTCAAATAAACTATTTTTTGTAATTATGATTTACTATAGATAAAAGGGATTTCATATTAAGTTCAGATATAGGTTAGGGAATTGTGAAGTGCACACTTTGGCTAATATGTTTTCGACCACGACAAAGAAGCGAAGGTTAAAGGGGTCGCGCCCCTTTGCAGGGTTAAGAGTCAACGCCTCTTGTCGAGTCAAGGATTTACCTTATTTTTCCGCCAAAAACCCAACCAACATGTCTGTTAGTGAAGGGTGGTGACTCTTTAGATTCAACCGAATCTAACTGCTAATATTTGTCATAAGTTTATGTTATTAACATATTACTTTGGCATCATTCGAAGATACGAAAATCACAATTCCTTTGTGTTCTGCTTTATTTTCTTGTGCCTAAAAACAAAGTATTTCTTTTTGAATTAATCAAATAAGGATTTAGTGATACCCAGACATTGTAGGGTCAAAATACTTTATTCGAAGAATAAACATAC
The DNA here is from genome assembly GCA_026074375.1 of Tanacetum coccineum. NCBI lineage: Eukaryota > Viridiplantae > Streptophyta > Magnoliopsida > Asterales > Asteraceae > Tanacetum > Tanacetum coccineum. The sequence continues at coordinate 5,528 of BQNB010205383.1, read as the reverse complement.
ACGATTTGAGAAGATATTCATAACCTCAATTTTTAACTTTTTCGTAATTTGCCTTAAGGCTTTTCTCCCTAAAATGGAAGTTCCTACTCAATGGATTAAAAGTATTCCGATTAAGGTAAACGTTTTTGCTTGGAAACTTTATCTCGATCGTTTACCTACTAGATCGAATTTGTCTCGTAGGAATGTCTTGCTTCCGTCTTTGGCTTGTCCTCTTTGTGATCACGTGCACGAGGATTCGTCCCATTTATTCTTCGGTTGCTCTGTGGCGAAAGATATTCAGAAGTTAATTTGTAGATGGTGGAATTTGGATGTTCATCCTTATGAGTCGTACGAAGATTGACTCTCTTGGTTCAAATCTATCCGTTTAGGTTCTAAGACGAAAGAGGTGTTGGAAGGCGTGTTTTACGTTTCTTGGTGGAGCCTTTGGAACTTCAGGAACCAATTCCTTTTTGCGTCTCCTATTCCCCGAAAGGATGCTATTTTCGACAATATTGTTTTACGCTCTTTTTATTGGTGTGTAGCTAGATGTAATAGAACTTTGAATTGGGTTAGTTGGCTTCAACACCTTTTTTTGATTCCTTTGTAATTTTCTAGCTCCTTGCTAGTGGTTCTAATAAAGTCGCCGTTAAAAAAAAAACGAACCAAGTTATAGTGTATTTGTTTAAAAATTAGCAAAGTTTTGCCTCAACAAGCACAACTTTTTGGCTTCTCCCCTACTCATATATTTCGCATCATCTTTTATCTTCTAGTTAAATTTTTATTGCTATATTATTAGGGTCACTAGTGGATATTTTTTGTGTTTTGTTGAATGTTCACATTTTGAGGTTGTTTTGTTATAAGAGGGTTCCTGGTTGTGATGTTTTCAGGGTTGGTCGTTAGCATTACTAGTTTACTATGAGTTTGGTCATTGTTCAAAGTCACTGCGACTTGACATTTAATGATGTCATAGCCTCAAAGTAATAGTTAAAGTCATGGTTTTTGCGATAGTTTTCAGAAATAAGTGGCAACACATTCGTTAGAGTTCTATGATCATATGTTCGCATGCACGTATATGATTCGTACACAATCAAATTAATTTTGTAAAAAAAAGGTATCATACTTGCAATGTACAAAGTAATTCGAATGATTCATTCAAATTTCTTTATACAAAATGACGACCAGCTGCAAAATCTTGTTAACGTTGACGATTCATGCCTTCATGAGTTCATGGACCTAAACTCTAAGAATAAAGTTATCTTTGGACCACTAGTGCATACAAAATAATCAATAGCTACTACGTGACAAATTGTGTAGGGGTAGATTTGTGGTCTACCAAAACATGCCACATTATAGGTTATAAAGTTTCCAAAAACTATAGTACTGTAACAAATTTAGGTATTTTCTATTTCATGTCCATGTATCCGCTTAATAAGTTTGTAACATCGTTGTTTACAAGTTTTCTTAGAGTAATAGATACGATATGTTATAGGTAAATCTTGGTACCTATGGCTCTAAGCCACCACACTCCTATCCGTGTTATATGGCACTGCGCGTTATCATGGCACGTAATGTGTAATTATATATTGTGTTTTGGATGAGATACAAATACCTCCCAAAACTACCATTTGTACCTTTTTATATTTTTTGGTTTTTTTCTTACTTTTTATTTTTATAGTTTGGTTTATATAATAAAACTGTGAAATATAAAGCGTGAAACAAAAATATAAAGTTTAACAAGTAAAAGTATTAAACTGTCAAAACATACGGAAATAAAAAATTGTGTTGTACTTGTAAACAAGGAGACAAAAAGACGGTGAAAGTTGTTGAAAGTACAAAACATATTGGGTTAGGGTTACCAATAGTAGTACTCTTTGCGTTCCGTATTTTTGTCAGTTTAATACTTTTAACTTGTCAAACTTAATAATTTTTATTCCGCACTTTCCGTTTCATTTAAACAAAATTATAAAAATAAAATTAAAATTAAAAAAAAAGCCACAAAACATATGGGGGATACAAAAGACTTTTTAGGGGTGGTCTTTATAACTTACCCCTTAGACTAAGGGGGTGTTTGGTTCGCCGTAATTGGACGTAATGTGATGTAATTGTAATCTGAATTACATCACAATCCTGTTTGGTTGGCAGAAAGGTTGTAATTGTAATTCAGATTACATTACGTAGGCGGTTTGGTTTGCGTTGTAATTGTAATTCAGTTATTACAATTACATTAAAAGAGGGAATTCAGATTACATAGGATGTTGGATGGAAAGTTTTGAATTACGTTGTAATTCAGTATTTTAAACATTAAATCATCAGTATTTATTATTATTATTATTATTATTATTATTATTATTATTAAAATAATAATAATAATAATAATACAAATAAAAAAAATTTTTTATTATTAATGTTTATTTATTATTATTATTATTTATTTTTATTATTATTATTATTTTTATATTATTTTATTATTATCATTATTATTTATTAATAATAATATTTATTATTATTATTATTTATTATTATTATTATTTTTTTATTTTTTTATTTTTTATTTTTTTATTTTTTATTTTTTATTTTATTTTATTTTATTTTATTTTTATTTTATTATTTTTATTATATTATAGTATTATTTATTTATTATTTATTTATTATTATTATTATTATTATTATTATTTATTAATATTATTATAATTATTATTTATTAATATTATTTTTTTAATATTAATTTTTTGTTATTAATATTATTTATTCATATTATTATCGGTATTATTACTTATTAATATTATTATTTATTATTTTTTTATTATTATTTTTTATAATAATAATTATTAATATTACTATTTATTATTATTATTATTATTATTTTAATTGTTATTATATTAATTTTTTTAGTTTTGGTAAAAAAAATTGAATTACATTACGTTGCGAGTCAACCAAACACATTCACAGATTTTATCAATTACAATTACAACACATTCCAATTCATTGAATTACAATTCCTTCTGAAGATTACAATTCCTTCAAAAACATTCTGTGAACCAAAAGGCCCCTAAGAGTAATCCGACCAAATCATGTGACCAAACTAGACTGTCACATCAGCGTCACCTTAGTTTTCTCGACCAGACAGTAACCAAACCCTCGTAATCTGACCGGACAGATGACCGAACACTTTTTTTATATTAAAATAATATCAGTTAAAATAAAACATTACAATAATTAAAATAAAATAAAAGCAATACAATAAAGAACAAGGCTGTCAAGATCGCGATCCCACTTGAGATCGTTTTTGTCTTTGCAAGATCGAGATCGTAAGATCCTACCAATTTATCATGTTCTGTAAGCAACGGATAAACGAGTCAAACTATTTTTATTTCTACTCATCATCAAATACAAATTTATATAATATCCTCTGAAAGTCTAAATGTTAAATTAATATACCAAAGTAAAGAAAACACAAAAAAAGTCAAGTTTCAATATCACATTCACGATTTAGCGGAATAAATTACAAAACATGAGCGTAATCAAACGTCTCAACAACAAAGTACTTCACTATCTATCACTCTTTTTCTTAAAATAATAATTATTAATATTACTATTTTTTATTTTTATTATTATTATTATTATTATTTTAATTTTTATTATATTAATTTTTTTAGTTTTGGTAAAAAAATTAAATTACATTACGTTGCGAGTCAACCAAACACATCCACAGATTTTATCAATCACAATTACAACACATTCCAATTCATTGAATTACAATTACATCAAATTACAATTCCTTCTGAAGATTACAATTCCTTCAAAAACATTCTGTGAACCAAACGGCCCCTAAGAGTAATCCGACCAAATCATGTGACCAAACTAGACTGTCACATCAGCGTCACCTTAGTTTTCTCGACCAGACAGTAACCAAACCCTCGTAATCCGACCGGACAGATGACCGAACACTTTTTTTATATTAAAATAATATTAGTTAAAATAAAACATTACAATAATTAAAATAAAATAAAAGCAATACAATAAAGAATATTAAAACTTAATTGGGTTTTTTTCTAGGAAAAAGGAGGTATTTTTTTTAAGAAAAAATGTTAGATCCACATAAAGTTTGCAAAAATAAATCCACATAATAATGTGGCATGATAATTATTGATATTATCTCTCATACTTTTGATTTTTTTTCACATATTAACATCTACAAATTAACATACACATCATTATATGAATTATTTTTTGTAAAAATTGGATGTGGCATTGCTTTTTTTTACTCACCCCGTCTCAAAATTATTGTCCTCAGATAAAAAACACACAGTTTAAGAAAAGTGCATTTAATACAGTTTTCTCTTTTTTACTTTTTGACGGAAAGATAGTTTTACCCTTAGCAAATTAATTTAAGTTTCTTTAAAGTTTGTAATAATAATTTCAAATAATGGTAATATGGTAAACTTGATCAAACTTCCCTATCTATTTTTAGTAGTGAACAATTAATTTGGGACATCCCAAAAAGAAAACGTGGATAATAAAAATAAAACAGAAAAAGTAATTGTTGTTGCTGAAGGTGGAGAAGAAAATACATGAAATAAGAAGAATAATTGAATTTTTTTATAGGAAAAAGGGTTTTTTTTATATAATATACACAAACACCCCTCAAACGGATAAATTTGTCCATTATTTTCTTTCAATTTGCTCGGTCGCATAGCATACCAAACAAATGAAAAAGTAAGGTTGGCTTGGTCGGTCACAATGTCATGTAATAAAGTGTTTGGTCAAGTCATATGAAGAACGACTAAATGGTTCGACTGAAGTACCACTAGTCTTAAATATTTCACTGTTTTTTTTGTGTGTACATATACGGCATTTGTTATTTTGCGAATATTAGTGCACCTATAACTCGATATTACCGACAATGACAAATAATGATGCAAAGCTATATGGTTTTGTTATAGAAGTAAAAGTTAAGTGACTCGTTTATAACATTTGTTTGTAACATGTTATAACTTATAAGTATCAACCGCAAGTTTTGATCGTAGCCTAAATAATTGAGGTGACCAGCCAAATAATTCATATATCATTTCATTGCCTGATAATTCATAGTATCTCATTTTATCTTCAAATCGTGGTATTGATTTTGAAAATCATATCCAATCGACACCTAAAACTTTTATTGGACTACCAATCAATCATAAATAACAAACGTTATTAATAATTTGGTGGTTCATTTGACACGCTATGCAGTGGACCCCTCTTCATACATTTAAAGTCCAGAGTGATAGAATATATTTCTTTACTATTTTACAAGTTATCAACAGAAAACGGTATCCTAGTGTAACTTGATCCTTTTGTTATTGTTGTTTTATATATCCATCAAACCATGTGCTACTGCTGTTTTTCTTTCTTGTAATGCACACATGGGAATATCCATAGAGATTACCACACTAATCACAAAGAATTATTTAGGTATCAATAAATTATAAAAATAAATGTAAACAAGTTCTATGATCATCTCAACTTGTATATATATAAGGGTTTTTCTATCGGGTTTTTTTCTATCT
>BQNB010205381.1:0-10621 GCA_026074375.1 Tanacetum coccineum | reverse complement strand
TTATGATTACACCCAAATCGCCTTTACATGTTGCTTATTAACTAACTACATCGGTTAGTTAACCTCCCGTTTAAACCTTTTTTCCACTCTTATCTTTAGAGTGATGATCCATTAGAACAACCCATAGAGCCAATCCTTTATGAATTACACCAACTATTTGTCTCGTTACACCCTTACACCTTAACCTACCCTGTTAGATTAAGTTTGATTTACAGTTGCTAGTTGCTTAAAGTGTAAAGTTTGTATTTCCCGAGTCTTGTGTCATTTTCTATCTTTGGTGTGGTTGAAAATTTGCACATTGCAAATGGGAATGTATATTAGTAGTCAAAACTCATGTAATTTTACTACCGTCACAATTATTGGTGAGTCCGAAGAACGAAAGAACTATCAAAGAAATTATTCAGAATTATTATGATCGTGAAGATAGTGAAACTACACCGAGATCTGAAGAATAGTTATCAAAAAAAAGAAAAAATCGAAAAAAAATGGAAAAAATACAAAAAGAGAGAAAGAAAGTTTGAAGATAATCGTTCCGCAAAGAGCATTACCGAAGGAATTACACGAAGGATTGATTAATCATTGATACGTCTAAAAAATCAACTATGTAGAGTATTGTACAAAGTTTGTAGAGTATGTAAAGTTATGGGATGATTGGGAAGTTGACCGTTACGGGAACGCCAACTTAGGTTGTTGTTTTTGATCTATGATCAAGACGTTGTAAATAGTTGTGTCTTTATCATGGTAACAGTCAGGAAAAAAAAGTGTCTAGCAACTTGTATCTTATGTCTTAATCTATTTGTTTCTTGATTTTTATTTTACAACAATTTACTTCCCTCTCACCTAATGATTAGCCACTGGTTTTACGCGAATGAGGATTCATACGAACATGCATGTCTATTCTGTCATTACAGCCATGTATGCATGTCTTGTACCTCGTTGGTTTATGACTTTTGGTGAAACTGCCATTCGTGGTTTTCGACTTTAGGTGAACTTAGATGGTTCCTACATTAAATCATTCTTCATCCTATCCGTTAGTTAAATTCGAATAAGGATGTGACCGAACTCACATGTCTATTCGTGGTATATGGCAATATATGCGTGCTTCAGCATGCCTTGTTGAAATGGTATTATGGTAGAAAGTATTGTAGAATGATCAACCGTAAGCCTTTCTATACAAAAACCCATATTTACCTTTTTAAACTTGTTACTCCTTGTCTTTAGTGGTAGAGATGTGTATCCTTGCCAAGCTTATGATAGAATACTCGTCACGACCGAGCAATTGAGCGATTTAGTTACATGTTACACATTAGATTAGTCGAGTTTTGAGATGATTTAATCTTCCTATTTCGTGAGTGTGTTTGGTTGTGTACTTGTATAGAATCAAATTAAATGCTTTTTAACAGAAAAATATACCTTAGGGATACAATTCTTTTTTATAAACTTATACAGGCTACTTGACGAACAAGAGAGGATTCAAGTAGGGGGATACTTGGATGACATCAATTAACAATCTGTTTTATAGCATCATTTATTCACATGTCAATTAAACCATTTTGATATAGTATTTGCAAATATTTGTAACTTTAAATCGTTTATATTTGAGAATTGTATATATGGAAGTAATTGGTGAAAGATAGTAAAAGGCGTGCATTCTGAAGCTTAGAGAATGAAGATATTTTGAGATTACTATTTTGATGACCAATCGCCGTATCCATCAAGTATGATATGGGTATCGTGCTTGCACTCACCAAAGACCCAGACGAAGTAAAGGTTCAAGACGCCGTATCCAGAGGAGGAATCAATACGCCTATATTCAAGATTATAGTATGTGAATATTCTGTGAAGATAATCAAACGTTTTGGTCCCATACTCCAAGAATTCCTAGTACGCCGTATCTCAACCGACTTCCAGACTTATAAATAGAATACTCAAAAACGAGTTTTCAGGGTAGCTAAATCCATATTCTCGATAACCGCCTAAACATAATAGTCAATTTTCAAGAGGAGAAAAAGAGCAGGATAGAGGACGAGCAATGTTATCAATTCCATAGGAGCATCGTGTTTTCCATATACTTTAGTATATCACTAGTTTTTGGTTTTCATTCGTTAACTCGGTTAGTTTACCTTGCAAAAATATTGCTTTTGTATTTATTATGAAGAGTTTGATAGGTATAACCTTCGGGTTATTAGCCATTATTATAAAAGGATCTAAATGTGGATATTTGTTTATCTTGATTTCTTAATTTATCGTTGAATGCTTGTTTATGTTTATCAATTTATACTTGTTTACGCGCTTTCGTATGCGACCTATCATTCAACTGGATCTTAGTGATACCGACCAGTAATTAGAGTTTGGGGATAACTCTCTATATAATGATTTTACTTCAAGAATCATTGATCACAAATATTGTCCTTTCTAAGTCTGTGTTTAGGATACGCTTCGGGCTTAACTAGTTAATTGGATATTGCCTATGGTTTATTGATCGTGTTGACTAGCGTGGAAATCTAGATAATTCAACCAAATATGTTTTGATTCTATTGGATGTTAGACAAGTGGAACATACTAGTGTATACATTGCCATTCAAGCAGTAAGTAGAAAAAGTCTCTATGAGCTAGGGTTTTTAACAAGCATCACCGTTGATTTAATCCACTAAATAGATTATAATCAGCAAATAAGGATGCTTTTGTGGATGCTTAATTGTGACAGTGAACACCGTGATATTGGGCGGTTAGTTTTACCTTTAGATATGTCTATGTGTTCATTGTATGTGATTAAGTGGTGTGCTATGTGATTTTCATGTGTGGCTTTAGTGGTTTTAGTATGTGCTTAAGATCATTTTAAGTTGTATGGGAATCTCATTTTGATCATGTTTGTAGAAAGTGATTGGTATTCCATTTGTTCACATGCGGTGATAATGGAAATGATTGGCGTATAGTATGTAATGCTATGTCAAATATTTGGATTATTATGGATTAAGCGTTTGTGGAAAATGTGTCATATTGGAAGAGAGTTAAGTGATGTAAATGTTGGAGGTTCTATAGCTAACTTTCTAAAAATAGAAAGTGAAAATGTGAAATGAAATGTTATTTGAGAAGGAAGTTTAGCAAGTAGCGTTTTTGTAAAAATGGGTTTAAATCAAATTAGCTTGGTTTTTATGATAAACTTAAGGTAATGAAGTTTAAGTAGTTATTTAATTAATAAATAATAATAATAATAATAATAAAATATATTTAATAGGGGGCCAGTTTTTGGATAAAAAGAAAAGAAAAAAAGGAGTTCTAAACTAACACAACCTCTAATTTGATAAGGATTATAACTAGATACCTATTTAATAAAAACCCTAGTCATACCCTTCCCCTCTCTCTTGTTTTGGACGAAATAATCCAGCCCCAAGAGCCTAGGAGTGTCAAAATTATGGTGATCCAAGAGACATTCAAGAGTTGTTGTTTAGGTGCTAATAATCAAGGTAAGTGTGTTCTTTATGGTTAGATTTATGTGTTCATGTAATATAATCAATGATGGATCTAGGGTTTATATAAAATACAAAAAATATATGATCATTAATGGTGGTATGATGGTTAAGGTTAGTTTAGGGTTATGATTATGCATATGTCATGTTAGGGATTGCGTTAAAACTTGATTTAGGGTTGAACATAATTTAGGGTCGTGCTCAACGACAGATATCTTGATGATAAAAATGAGTATTGATATGTTTCTTGAGCCTATGAATAAGTCAAAAGGGTTACTTTCTAGGAAATTAGCCTCAAATAGTTTTTTATGGCTCGGGTAGTCTTTCAAATAAATTTTTGTTAGAAAAGTCGGTCAAAACAGTAAATACGAGTCAAGGAATTCGGTTCTGTTTTAGAGGATAAAACCTAGTAATTAAAAATGGAATTAATCTTAGCCCTTCTACAGTAGTTAAGTTCTATATGTCTATTAACCTCACACCAATTTTTAGCCTCTGACTAGTTGTCTAAGTATAGTTAGCAAGGTCAAACATTTTAGTGTGGAATCAGATTCAGAATTAGAAATAAGTTTTAAAGTTGGAATTTCTTTAGGGGTTAGTTGCACTTGTAATTAATACTTGGGAATCAAAAGGGTAGTTAATAAACTCTTAATGAACTTAGGGAGATTTTAGTATCGAAATTATAAGAGGTCTGCAAGTTTAATGTTTTTAAGTAGTAAAGACACTCTAAAATTTTGCAATTCTGATAAATTGTAAGTAAAACTAGTGTAAGGTGTTTAATGAGGGTGTTAAGATTGGCATTGTGTAGGGTTACCCAGAGGTTAATCTGAACCTTAGACATCCATCTTATTATGTTACATGGAATAGTGCTTTAGCTTGGATCGCGTGGAACCAGTGTCTTTGTTTATTTATTTGAATAATGCGTGATAGGAATTGGAAGCCGCATTTTAAGCATTCAGGTGAGTTTCATAGCCCCTCTTTTCTTATGATTTATTGGGGTAGAAATGATGCAAAGTGTTTAGAAATGATTTGATTACTGTGATTTGTGTTGTCAAGATGCATGGGGACTTACGTGCACTTTGTATGTTTTGTGCTACATGTTTTGTGATGTGATATTGAGAATTGCAAACTAAGTCAGGGGGGATCACCTACGGGTATCCATGGCCTGTTTAGTGGATGGTACTGTGGCCTAGCGAGCAAGAAGGTTACTTTGGGAGTATCCATGTCCTGGGCTAAGGGGTAACCACAAGGACCTTGATACGTTATGAGACGTCTCGTGGTCGGGTTTGCTGGGTATTTATGTGATTGATTGGATTTGCATGTTAGCCTGTATGATAGTTTATTTATTGTCCTGCAATGTTTTCTTTATTATCATAGTAATTTACAGTTGGATTTGATTATCGTGTCTTAAACCTATGACTCTCACCAACATTATGTTGACGTTTTGAGCATCATTTTCAGGTAACCTTCTTGAGGATAAGGAAGTTAGGAGGGGTAGCTAGCGAGACCGTAGGCATTGCATGCAGAGTCTATCTCCTAGAGTTCTTATTTTTTTAGCATTTGAATTGTTTGCTATTTGATTGTTTATTGGATGTTTAGACTTTTGGATCATATTTCCTTGTGGTATGACTTTTCTTTCATAATGAAGATCTTTATCTTGTCTTTATATATTGTCATGGACACACGTTTGTGTCTTATTTGTTTATCTATTTCATTTAGATCTCTCTATTGTTGACGCCATGTGTTGTGATGATATCCATGATGTTACACTCGTGTTTCCGCCTAGGCGGGGTATGAAGATTGGTATCAGAGCCACTGGTTATAGAGAAGTAGGTGGTTAAGCCTAGACTATAACCTAGGGGTCCTTCATGTAGATGCATTTAGGGCTTAAGTGTTTAATGCTATAACTGCTATTGATTCCTTCTTATTTTTTGAATTGCTTATATATCTAGTATTTTGCTACAGTTGTCATTTTTGTTATTTTTGGCCTACCTTATCTGATATGATATGTCTTACTTTCATTAGTATTTTAGCTATGTTTCTTCCCCAAACCCATCAAGAAGTCTCATTGGGGAACCATTTTCCCAACTGGACTTAAGCGTTATAAGGAGCCTCTTGTGGAACCGAAGGAGATAGGATAGTTGATCGTTTGTCGGATGCGCGTAATAGGGCTGGACCCGCGGAGTCGGGTGATTCTTGCGGAGGCAAAGTCAAACCCATGCGAGGCCTAGAATAGGGTTATTCCGTCTTTTACCTCGTCACGTTGTTATTGATTAATTATTTCAAATATCTGGTACATTGGAGGTGCTGTGAGACTTTTGTTTCTTCATGTCATTTTCGATCTTATTTTGATATAAGTAAGTAGTTATTTAATGGAGCATCCTTTATGTGTTATGTGGCATATGTGCTTATATGTGGGTGATCATTGAGATGTGTAGTCTTGTAAGTAAGTACACGTGTGAAAGGAGGCAATTATATTATGGCGGCTGACAGAACTTATAAAGCATCACACCATGTGGACTCTGTGACCAGATTGCATTTGATGATGTTTGTTTGTTACTGGTAGTGTGAGGTGTAGTAATGTTTGCAATCCTGATAAGGATGGTTATATGGTTAGGGAAATATTCTCTTAACCTAATGTACAGATATGTTATGGATAGTTGTGTAGATAGTAAGTTTTCCTTCTATCTAACGTTTTTGCGGATACCAATTAGTCACTTACCCATTACTATATAGAGTTTTGTTTGTTTGATCGATTATTCATTCGGATTCCTAACTCTAAGTGTAGAATCCCTTCATCGTACTTTGTTGTAAGGAGGTATTATCTTCCTATTCGACGTCTTGATGTATATTGGTTGTTCGGATTTGCTGGTTTTGGTTATTGGTATATTTCACTGGTTTTCCCGTAAGTTGAATTCTCGTAGGAATATCAGAAATTTTCCTTTAAAGCACTATTTGTTCATGATAATTTAGGACGGATATTTACTCCATTGGTTATATATCTCTTGGTTTTCGTAACCCGTTGGTGACGTGTTAGTATCGATGCTTTTAGGCTTGCTCTGTTGATCGTTTTTCGGATAAGACCTTACGTTTTCTTTTGGATCCGTAACGTCTTGCATAAGTTTCTATTGCACGAGTTTGTTTGATTTTATTCTGAGTATATAGTTTTTGGTATTTTCTTTCGTTTCAAACAACCAGATGGTTTAGTTAGAGTTCTGTAGGGGTGTTTTAATTTCCCTTTTGGTATTGTGGTGTCCTTTGTTTGAGTAACATATAGTATAATTCATGTCGAATTATAAAAACCCTTTTGAAGAATATCTTGGTGAGTTTCGGCGAAATAATGTGTTTAAAATGATTATTGTGAATAAAATGTGTTTAAAATGATCGTTGTGAATATAACATGTTTAAGTGGCCTATACAATTAAGTTATGAAAATTGTCGTGTGGTTATTAAATTCTAAATTTTATTATGAAAAGTAGGTTTAAAATGATTCATGGTAATAAGATGTGATACACAATTAGATAACTATCTCTAGATTTTATGTACAAAACCATGATTTAAAATGGAATTTTATATAACGATTAGACTTTCGGATATTTTTTTAAATGATTTTTATATTTAAAACGACTCTCGTTATTTTAAATTGATTTTTTATAAAAAATATTTAAATTAGTTTCTTTCGAGTAAATTGATTGTTGTTTAAGAATTTTGTCTTCTTATTTATAAGTTCTGCGTGCGTATTGGCTTTCGTTATGTATATATTTTTGTCTAGTACGGCCCTGTTTGATTTTTTTCGTTTTGTTTTCCATCGGGCTACATAACTACGTATAATTCTTTCACTGGATTATATGTCATTTGATCCACGTCTATTTGCATATGTGGGAGTCCCCATATGTATTCTAGCCATGCTTTGATATTCGTTCGTTATCCTATTCGATAGTTCGTAATCCTTAGAATTTGTTGATACCGTCGGGTCGTGGAAGATTTGGTGTGATTGTGGGAATGGGCTGATTGTCTAGAATAGGTGGTGGATGATAGTATGTCATGAGAAGGTTGGTTAGGTTTTTGGGATATCGTTAGAAGGTGATGAGATAACTTCGGGTTTCAAGGTGAACGTTACTCAAGGAGTCGTGAAAACCTTATTGAACACGAAGGTAGATGAACAGAAAGTGAATGATACTTCCGTAGTACGAGATTTGGTTTGATATGTTCCGAAATACTTGTCGATGACCACCGCAATGACAAGTTGAGTTCCGATATAGATTTAGTTCTGAAGCGACGATTAGTCGCCGAAGTCTCCACATATCGTCAGGCACCCTCGGGTGTGTGGAAATGCAAGCTTGTCTGAACAAACTTCAAGAGTTACAAGACAAAGGTTTCATACGAACCTTCCTAGTCATTTTTCTGTGGGGGAGCACCCAGTGTCGTTTTTTTTTTCATTTGTCTAAGAAGAGAAGCATGGAGTTCATTTGAAGTTAGTGTTGGAATTACTGAGGAAGGAGAAGCTGTATGTCAAGTTTTCTAAGTGTGAGTTTTGGTTGGAAGAAGTGCATTTTCTTGGGTCACCGTGTGTCAACTCATAAGTATCATGTGACCCGAGTTAAGAGTGAGGAATGTGTAAGAATAGGAAGTACTAAGAACCATCAGAGATCATGATTATTCTTAGGATTGACAGGTTACCTACCTACATTTCATCGCAAACTTTTCTAAGACTTGTATTATAACATATTACTCCCTATAAACTGAGAGGAATCAGAAAGTATGAGTGGTCACATAACGAGAAGAGGTTTTCCAGACATTGAAGAATGGATTTGTGGTGACGCTTTGATAAATAGAATGTAGTGGATGATGCATTGAGTAAGAAAGGGAAGATTGTTAAACTAAGACTGAGTAAGAGCAATGTACATGACTATCAGTCAAGTGTAAGGACAAGATATTGGTGAATACTTCTAAGTGAGGACATCCAAAGTAAAGAACGCGTCAACAGAAATGCTGCGTGACCTGGACCAACAAATGGAAAAGAGGGCATATGATGGTTAGTACTTTATGGATTAAATTATATAGTGAATATGAGTATGGAATTCGCTACTATCTAGGTAAGGCAAATGTGGTGACTGACGCATTAATATGAATAAAGAGTGAACTAGGCCGTTGTTCGATGCGATGGCTATGAACATTTAGTATGGCGAGTAAGAGGAATTGATTCTGGCTAGGGCCTAAGTGAGGCGTTCAAGCAGAGAACGTACTCGCAAAATGATTACGTAGTTTAGATCAACAGATAGGAAGGAAAGAAGACTAGAGTTTGTATTTTATGGATCGTATTTAGGTTTCATTGGTAGAAGGTAATGAGTTGAGACATTTCATCCAGTACTAGTATATCCAGGAGCGGATAAAGAGTACTATAAACCTTCGTGATATGTAGTGTGTGGCAAGGAATGAGACGAGATATTGCTATCTACGTTATAAGTGTCTAAACTTGTGCAAAGTGAAGGCTGAGCATCAAAGACTTACGGGGTTTATTTGCAACAGCCTGAGATACTTGAGTGAAAATGAGATAGAATCACCATGGATTTTATCACTAAATTTCCAAGGTCAAATTAGTGAGTATGATGTGATTTTGGGTGATGGTCGATATACTGACCAAGTTAGCTCATTTTCTAGCTATACAAGAAGATTTTAAGATGTGAAGTTGGCAAGGATTTATATTGATGAGATAATTGCAAAGAATGGAATTCTGGTGACGATCGACTCAGATTGAGATGGATGACTTACCTCGTGGTTTTGGCAGACGCTGCAGAAGGTGTTAGAGACGCGATTGGATTTGAGTACTGCTTAGCATCCTCAAGCGGATGGACAAAGTGAACGTATGATTCAGACTTTGGAGGATATAATTAGAGCATGTGATATTGATTTTAGTGGTAGTTATCAATTAAGCATTCGGTGTGCTCCGTTTGAAGCTTTTTATGGTAGAAAATATAGATCACCTGTTCTATGGGCAGAGATTAGTGGGAGTAGTTTGATTGGACCTGAGTTAGTACAAGAAACGACTGATAAGGTAGTGTTGGTAAAGGAAAAGCCCAAAGCGGCGAGAGATCGTCAAAAGAGCTATGTGGATTATAGGCGTAAGCCGTTAGAGTTTGAGGTGGGAGATCGTGTATTGTTAAAGGTGACGCCTTAGAAGGGCGTAGTTTATTTTGGAAAGAAGGGTAAGTTAGCACCAAGATATGTAGGACCGTTTGAGATCCTTGAAAGGATTGGTCTTGTAGCTTATAGGTTGAGGTTACCCGAGGAGTTGAGTAGTGTGCATGACACCTTTCATGTGTCAAACCTGAAAAAGTGTCTGGCAGATGCTAATTTGCATGTGCCATTGAATGAGATAAAGGTCGATAAGACACTTCGTTTTGTCAAGAAACCTGTAAAGATTACGGATCGAGAAATTAAGAAGTCAAAACGTAAGAAGATTACACTAGTGAAAGTTATATGGAATTCGAAACGTGGTCCTGAGTTTACTTGGGAACAAGAAGACCAGATGAGGATTAAGTTTACATAGTTGTTCGTGGACCGAGTTGTTGAGCCTGCTAGTTAAATCTCGAGACAAGATTTCCTTAAGGAGGGGATACTGTAACATCCGTGATTTAATCAGGTTAATGATACCTTTAGAAGTGGTTAAGATGTCATTTTGTGTGATTCTTGTGTGCTATGTGTTATATATGTGTGCTAAGTGGTTTGAATAGGTGCATGATATCATTTTGAGGTGTATGGGCATCTCATTTTGAGTGCATTTATGTTTAGTAATAAGTATTCCATTTGTTTACGTATAGTGATAATGGAAAAGTAATGACGTATAACATGCATTGCTACGTCAATAGTTGGATGATTTTTTGTTAAGCGTTTATGGAAAGTGTATTATGTTGGAGATAAGTTAAGTGAGTGAAATAAGGAAGTTTGTAGCAAACTTTCTAAATATAGAAAGTGAAATGTGAAATGAAAAGTTATTTTTAGAAAGTTAGTAAGTTGCGTTTAAGTGAAAAGGTTTACTCAAATTAGCTTAGGTTTTTATAAAAACTTAATGTAATAAAGATAATTAGTTAATTAATAATAAGATAAAAAAATAATAAATATATATGTATGTATATTAAAATCGGCATAGGAGG
>BQNB010205380.1:0-10621 GCA_026074375.1 Tanacetum coccineum | reverse complement strand
AACACTTAACCATTTTTTACTTTTAACAAAACTAAATAAGCTATAAAACTAAGATAAGCTAAACTCTAAACTAAATAAGTTATCACTATCTTAAATCTAACCTAATAAGCTAAACTTGACTAGAAATAAGCAAAATGGATAAGCCATAAGCTGAAAAATCAAATAAGCACTTATACTAAACTGCATACTAAACTACTTATGCTGTTTTTGATGTTTTTGGTTTATTTAAGAAAAGACAAAATAAGCTAAATCCTAGAACTAATAAGCTACAAACAACTTAATATTAACCTAATAGGCTAATTAAGACAGAAACTAAACAAAAACTTAATGCAATAAGCTAAAAATCTTAAATAAGCACTTTGATTCAACTGTTAATCAAACAGGCCTTAAGGGCACTTTTGAGCTTAATTCCAAATAAGCAAATGGATCCTTATGGTTATAAGCCCTACACCTACTTAAACAATGGCCAAAAAGCTACTTGAAACGGGTCTTAAAAACTAATTCGAAAAGCTAATGGACAAAGAAAAACATATTTGAAAACAGCTTATTACACTTAGTATGCTGAGTTAACCTTTGGTTTTTTTCAAAAGACAAAATGCTGAATTTAAGCTTAAAAACAGATAGCTTAATGAACTTTTAAAAGAAAATTAAGCTGAAATAAGTCTACTATTACCTAAAATCTTCTTGTGAACAAAATTGGAAACTATAAAAACTATTTTTACTTGCTGATTTTTAAGCTAGAAATTGGCTATTTGGCTTTTATGACTGCTATTGCAATTGACATATGAACAACTAAAACTTAAAACTAACAAATGCAGGCTTAGCAAACTATCTTCTATTCTAATAGAACACCAAAATAGCTATAAATCCACTAAGTTTAACTGCTAGAAACAATTAAAACCTAATGAGCTTAAGGATCTGAGCTTTCTCTAACATATTTTAATAACTATTTATGAATGTTGATTAAAACTAATTAATCCTAATAACAACTTTCAATCCTATTAATATAAACAAAAATATGAAGTTTGCATTCAATTTAAAAGACTAAGTGGTTACAAGCAGTTCTGACTTGCTTGAACCAAACACCCCTTTAACTTGATCAATCCCATTTTTAGCTTATAGATTTAAGATTTAAAGAACAAATTTCTAATACCAGATAGTATATAGCTAAAAACAGACCTAATAAGCAAATTTCAATAACTAAATAAGCTGAAATAAAAACTACAAACTAATGCTATATTTTTGGTTTTTTCACTGTTTTATAGAAATAACAAGTAAACTATGATTTTAATCTAACAAACTAACATATTAAGCATAAATCAATTATAATAAGCACAAATAAGCAAAACTAAACAACAATAAGCAGAAAATAAGCAGTAATAAGCTAGAAATGCAAATTAAAGCTAAAAATGTAAAAAGGAAACTTACAAGAGCCTCTGCTTAAACGAGGCTTATCAAATGCTCTTTTGAGCTATCAACAAGCTCCAGCTTATCAAATGATAAGCTGGTATGGTCCTGGAAGCCCTTCCATTACTGGCTTCCCTTCCTTAATAAGCTAAGGTAATTT
This sequence comes from Tanacetum coccineum, assembly GCA_026074375.1. Lineage (NCBI taxonomy): Eukaryota > Viridiplantae > Streptophyta > Magnoliopsida > Asterales > Asteraceae > Tanacetum > Tanacetum coccineum. The sequence goes on along the minus strand of BQNB010205380.1, from coordinate 9,054 downwards.
ATAGAGTGGAATTAAGTGACAATAAGCTTAGTTAAGCTTTTGAGAGCTTAACTAAGTGAATACTAGCTTGAGTAGTGAATTAAGAGCTTATTAAGAACTGTTTGATTAATTAAGAGCTTATTAAACCAAATTGCTTATAAAACATAAATTGAACATTAAAATGAAAACACACTTTTATTAATAAAAGAGTAACTGATTACAAGCTTGAAAAAGAGATTACAATTACTGAATTAAGACATTACAATAAGCTAAATTGCAAAAATTACAAGTTATTTAAAAACTACACTAAACTATATTAATACTAATCCTAGATACTTTTTGTGAGTGAAGCAGACTCTCTATTTATAGAGCAAGAGAGAAGCTTCTAGTCTTCAACACACGCTCCTGCTTGCTCTGATCTTGACCATTTATTTCTCTCTAATAATTGGATCCCCTGTCTTAGCCCCTTGGATCAAAATGAGCACACAGATTGCCAAGCTGGCAATCCTACTCTTTGGGAGTGGGTGTATTTCTTTAACACTGAATCCAATGCAAATTTCCCTTTTCTTATGTGTTTCTTTAATAGCCCGCGTGTCATTCCTTGCCAGAGTCTTGACCAATAAGAGCTCTTGGTGACGTTTTTGCTTGACGAGATGGCACTTAGTACTTAGAATCTCTTGTAGCCACGTTAAATTAAGAGGATGTGGGTTAATTTGGGTTTAATTTGAGCTAGGTGAAATGGGGGAGACGGTGAACAGTAAAAACTATTTTTCTCGCCCCCCAAATGTTATACGTTTTAAGTTTGACCCGAGGGTTTGGGGTGTTGACTTAGGCTTGGGTATAAAAAAGGAAATGGGCTACAGGTTTATTATTTGGGCTTGGTGAAAGGGATTTAAGGGTTTTGTTATAAAGAGATAACGACCGTTAGTCTTTATAATAAAAAGACTAACGGTGTTAGGGTTTTAAGGACTTATTGTGAATTTGGTTTAACATTAAGGCTCATTTGGGTATTTTGAGGGTTTTGGCATTTTGTGGGTTGACCAAGGGTTGACCAAGGTTGACTTTGTTGACCTTTTGCTAGAAAACTTTCGGCTCTTGTGCACTCTATCCGTTCTCGTGTTCGTGTTTGTCCGGTTTTGACCGTTTTCTTGTGATTTTTGCATTATCCGTACCTACACATTCACAAACAACAAAATACACAAATACAAGCATATTTTTGCACATTTTGATCATTTAAGGGCCATTTTTGGTATAAAAAGGATATGTGATTTCTCACATATTAGCCACCATATTTTTTTAAGCTAAAACTTTATTCCAGCTAATCATCGCCAAATTCCTTTCTGAACCATCTGTGCTATAAAAAATTCCTTTTAATTGATTCCATGCTATGTAATACTCCCATAGGAACTTTGAATATAGACATGTGGTATAATGAAATTGAGCTTAAAACAGATTTAATTAGCTTCCACTTAGAAAGCCTAGAAGAAACTTCATCCCACGAATTATTTCTAGACATGATGCTTCCAACTTGAACTCTAAGATGAGTAAAAGGAGATGAAAAATTCAAACAACCCACTTCTCTCACTGCTAAATTAACCTATTCTGCTCGAATGCCAACCCTTATAATATTGCTCTTATGAATGTTTAATTTGAGACCAGATGCCATGTGAAAGAATTTTAAAATATTAACAATTATTCTGATGTTTGACATATCTCATTTGCCAACGAAGAAAACATCGTCAACATAGAATAAACTAGAGATTGTCAAAGAATTATTAATAGAAATACCTGAGAAAAGGCCAGCGTCCATAACACTTCTAAAAGAAAGATGAATACTTTCCATAACCAAAATAAATAAGAAATGAGACAAAGGGTCTCCCTGCTTCAATCTTATATGGAATTGAAATTTCATAGTCGGGCTTCCATTAACGACAACCAATCCCACTTCAGACTTGAGACATCCGTTGATCCAACCACGTCATTTATTTCTAAAACCATACATCCTTAGAACATCGTCTAAATAATCCCATCCAATTGAGTCAAAATCCTTTTCAAAATTGACATTCAAAAACATAGCTTTAAGCTTCTTATGTTTACACTACGAGAGAAGCTCATTGAGGATAAACGGCCCATCAAGGATTTGTCGATTGGTAACAAAAGCCTATTTAACATCGCTAACATGATTCAAGATAACCCAGCTTAATCTATTAGCCAATATCTTGGTAATTATTTTATATAGACTTCTAATTAAACTTATAAGACAAAAGTCATTAACAAATTTAGCATCATGAATCTTCGTAATTAGAGAAATAAAAGAAGAATTGCATCCACTTGGGAATGCACCTGAAGAGAAGAATTCGGACACATCAGCCATAATGTCTTGTTCAAGAAACTTCCAATATCGACGAAAGAATTCGAAAGTGAAACCATCCGGACCAGGAAATTTATTCGTGTCACAGTCCTAGATCGCACTCTTGATCTCGTTAGAGTAACATTACGTTCCAAATCTTCTTTTTGATCAGAAGAAAGTCGCTTAGTGTAATGATCCACCAGACAAATTCTAAAAGAACCAGGCTTCGAGAACCGATTAGAAAAGTGAGTAAAGAATTTGTTTTTCACTAAATTTGGATCAACAATCCAATCACCTACACCAAGAATCCTACGAATAGTCAATTGAGGTCTTTTTGATTGAGAATATCGTGAAAGTACTAAGAATTCTCATCTCCTTTAATAGCCCAACGAATTTTACCTTTTTTCGCCTTTTCCAAAGAATCAACAGTATTGATGTCATTAAGCTCTTTCAATAACATGGACCTGGTGTTAAGAATATTTTCGTTACTTCCTCCTTGATCAAGGATCTTGTTTATATCTGATAGTTTAGATTGGATGGTAATTTTTGCTTTAAACGAATTGCTCTTAGCATTTATAGACCAATGCTTGACGAGATATTTAAGAGCTTGAAGTTTTTTCTTGAATTTTACCATACCAATTGAGTCTTCAATATTACTAATTCAGCCAAGTATCCTCAACTATTTGTCAAAACCTTCAATATCGAACCAGGAATGGAAGATTCAAAATGGAGTGGGACCATAGTCTATATTTAATTCTTGCATAAGGATAGGACGGTGATTGGAGATATGTCTATCAAGACATAAAGCTGATAAAGATAGGAACAAAGACATTAGACCTTTCAAAATCTATGCAAGTTACTCATTTTGTTAGCCGTTTTGTGAGCCCATGTAAAATCATACCCTTCAAGCGGGAGATCAATCAAATTAGCCATGGAAATGAAATTATTGAAAGCGTTCGCACCTTGCACATTGAACAAAGAGCCAAATCTTTCATGCTCCGAACGAACTTCGCTGAAATCACCCAAGATCACATACTCACATTCCCATCTATCAATTAAAAGATGAAGATAATCCCATAACCCCTCTGCTCTGTTAGCTCTTGAGGAGCATGAACAGAAATGATAAGGAGTTTAGTAGACGAAGGGGTCCAAGTACCCATAACAGCTAAAAAATAATCAAAAGAAGAAGCGTTTTCTTTAACAAATAAGCTTGGTTCCCAAACATATAAAATACCTTTTGAGTTTCCAACGAATGGGCTAAAAACATAGTTGAAAGAGAGATTACCCTCACAAAGCCTTGATAGTAACCAAATCCATACTTTCCATCTTAGTTTCTTTAAGAGCCACAGAGTTAGCTCTATGTTTCATGCACAACTCCTTAATCCAATCTTTTTTGGTCTTATGAACAACACCTTGAATGTTTAAAAGGCAATGTTATTGATACTCCTGACATCATTCTGCATCATCTCTTTTGTCATCACCATAATTTTTTACCTGTTGGTTAACAATATAATACAGTTTTTATTTCATATTTTTGTGAGTTTATATTTTTGACTAGTCAAACTTTATAATTTTTTATTTCGCATTTTTCATTTCACGATTTTATACTAAAATCACAATTATAAAAAAAACAAAAAAAAAACAAATAAGGGTATGACAATCATTTTAGAGGGGTCTTAATAACTTATTTCCAATCTAAAAATGGGCTCAACAAATACCATCACTGATTTTTATATATCGACATTAGTTTTATAAATTATTTGATTGAATTGATTCTCCATTACATTATTTTTCTAGAAAATGATAAATCAACCAACATAATGTGTCTATAGTGGTGTGGTTTTGTAAAAAAGGCACGTGTAAGACTACCTCCCCCTCTTCACGTGTGACATATGCAAAAGACCGAGAACGATGATACCTTCACCTTGTTGATTTGTTTGTAATTTGTGTGGCAACCACTAATACTAACTGATAGCGTATCAATATTAATGGCTCAAAATCATTAATAGCACGCTCGAATCAAGCCCATCACCAAAGGTTTGCAAGTTAATTGACTAGAACCTCCCAAACACATGCTACATGTAGCCTGGTAAAGCATCTCATGCCGCGTAGTACATGCGCATGGGACAACTATCGCTGACAGCTAAGATGTACCATTTAACGTGAGACAGTGGGAGGTGCACACATGAGACAAGTACTTCCTCGTATGGGCCAGGATGACAATGACACTTTTCCTTCCTATCTGTCCCTCAGATGATCAACGTGTGGCCTCTCTAGAGCCGTTGATCACTCCCCATAAGGGTTTACCTCTAAACCCTAATGCTTCCCCATAAATAAAAAGCATTCACAAATTCCCAAAGTAAGTTCATTCACTTAGCATCAAACCAATACATATAGTAACTCCCCCGCATTACAAAGATGATTTGTTCAAGTGTTACCCGAGCTTCATGATCCTTATCATAACCATCAGGTCCTTACCATTCAACATGGGAAACCAAGCAACGCAACCATCTCAAATCCTCAATTAAACACGTTTTACATATCATACGTAAACATGGTGCCATCCGTTAAATACATGATACTCCAGAACCATAAATTTCAAGATTTTTTCCCACTTTTCGTAACAAAGAAGCCTAAGAACATAACTTTTCCCTCTTCTTTTTACTTATTTTGCAACAAAGATGACCGGTGACACACCCCTTAAATTTCGGAACTAATAAGCGACCACTCTGGATATAACACCTCGTGTTTTAGGTCATTGTACGACATTATGTAATTCACTAATTATTTTTAGGGTTTTACGCGTTTGCTTTTAAATCGTAATCGTTAAGCTAAATCGCGTAAACTAAAAATGATCATACAATGTAAACGGGCATTAAACAATTAAATGTTTACATTAAGCAAGTGTTAAATGTTTATTATAAGGATAATTATCAACTTTGTTCATCTTATTTTTGTTGGTTACGTAAAATGCTTACGTTTCGCGATAAAATGCGTTTCGGCATTCCCGGAAGCACCAAAACCTAACTACGCTTAAACAAATACCCACGATTATACCCAATACCCAAAATAATCAATATAACATCACATGGGAGCCTATGTGGCCGGATTTTCAAGGATAGGACCAAGAATTATCAACTTTATATCAACTTGCATCAAAATATCAAGGTTAAGAAAGATCATAGGGAACCAACTCTTACACCATGAACCACTTGACTAATTAACCTAGGGGCTCTTACACAAGGGTTAGTAAGTAACCATGATTGAGTTACTTAGATATTTTCACTATAAAAGCTAGCAACTAACACATAGAGTTCATTTCCAAAGTGTAAACAACAAATTTCTCTCCCATTTCCATCTACAAACCCCACGGCTCAAAATTGTTATTTTGGGCAATCCATTGCTTGATTTTCTATCATTATACAAGCATACACACATCATATCTAAGGTATTCTAAGGTGTTTTCAAGAGTTGGTTCACCATTTGCAAGCAAGGAAGCAAGAAAGGAAAAAAAGGGTTACTTGGGAAAATTAGGGTTTTCATTCTATATTTTCAAGCCAAGAGTGTTAATCACAAGGGTGTGATTGTTATTCTTATCTCTACTCATCCACACAAGGTTATATCAAAAGCTTAATCTATTCATATTTAAGATTTTATGTGTTCATATGCTTTACTTAGTTAAATCACCATCTAGGGTACTCTTGAATATGTAAAATGAATTTTTACTTATTGTCAATGTTTTGTGAACTTATTTACATGCCATATGGATGCTAATATGATGTTAAAAGGGATGTATAAGTGTTTTAACATGATGCTTAAGAGTAAACATGTTTAAGTGCAAATTAGGGTTTCTAAAAGTCAACTTATGAGTTACAAGTAAAAATGGTAAAATAACATGTTAATCTTGTTATCTTGGACTCACATGAACAAAACATGACCTAATGGACCTAATATATGTAAGACATAAGATATTAAGGGTTCTAATGGGTTTGTAACAAAGTGGTAAAGCTAAAAAGTCCTAAAAACAAGTTTTAAACACATTTTGGAAAATAATATCTTAGGGGCTGTTTGTAATTCGAAATTTACATATATGTTTTATGATTTTATAAAATACTACATGTCACAAGGATCGAGGGGTCATAAAGAACTCGAAAAACCGATTAATAACGAAGAAGATACGCCATTTACAAGTTTACGATAGTTAATACTTTTATAAAACAATTTTTATAAAAAGTACTATTCATTACAGAAACTTATACTTTATAAACATCAATAATATGATAAAACTTTCAATTACGAGAACGTGTTCGAAAGAATCACTAAAAACGGAGCTATAACGAATAAGATACGACTAAAACGGGTTTTACGTTAATTAAAAGTATAAAAATGATTTTATAACTGTTATGAACAGTAAAACACTATTCATCACAGAATCTCAAAAACCTAAGAATGTGATTTTATGATCACTCGTCTTAATACGAAAGCGTGGGCGTAAGAAACGCGAGAAACGGGCTTAAAACGACAAAGTTATGTCATTTTTACTAAAGGCGTGATTATAAACATTTTTACTTTATAATCACGATTTCACTTAAACAAATAGATGGTGATATAGCTATATAGATTATATATGTTATTAGTTATCGAAGTGCTATATTACTAGGGAATTTCATAATGAGGCTTCTTCGGATGGCGTATTGACGAGTTGTTGGATTTACGATTTAAAGTGTCCTAACTCCTCGTACGTCATGTCATGACCTCTTTAATTATGATAGCCCGAACGATAGTACGATGATAACTATATAGGATTATATATGTAGTTGTTAGCTCAACGTACATCGAAAACTGATTCGACCTATAATAACTAGGTTGCATCGGGCGTTAGCGTACACGTTTTTATTTGGTATAGTTTTATATCAAATTACGCAATCAAGATAAGTTCATAGCCCCCAAGTTTTACAATATTGATTTACAAGTTTTTGGGGTTAGAAACATAATGTCATTGTTTAACAAATAGGAGACGCAAGTTACATTTTATCATGATTAACGTTTTGCCTAGTAGCGATAATCCCACTTATGATGCCCCATGAATCATGAACTGTCAATTACTCGGAATGTGAGCGCGAATGATTATATAATAGATCTATTTGGTATTGACCTCCCCGTTCTTGTGACTGCTATCACTGGAAATGAACTATATCATTCGGATTTTGGGATGATACGGTTTGAAACATCGTCACGGCAATGTTAGGCAATATTTATATAATGTATTCATTTATGCTCGATCTACAGTGTCATGAGCTTAGGCAAACGTAATTACATTTTTGTGAAGTCTGCATCTGTTTGCATTTAATCACGGGGAAGATTCTTGCGGTACCTGCTTATTACATTTACATAAACCTATTGAAATTCACCAACTTTAAGAATACGTTTTAAATGCAAGTTTTTAGGAGATCATAGGGCACGGGGTGCAAAAGGATACATTGTGGTTATGTATTTGGATGTCCCATGCATTAAAGAATTAGTCACATTACATTAGTATATCTGTTATGCCGCAGGAAATCTTTGTAATAATAAAAGTAACAAGTTAGAGCCTTCGAGCTTTTGTAGAAACATTTTGTTAAATCCAATTATCAGTTTTAAAATGACTTTAATTGTCTTTCAATATCTATCTTGGTCTAGATGATCTGAAAGTAACACGCCCTGGACCCTTATTCTGCTGCGACCGCAATTTGAGGTGTTACAAGATTGTAACAAGCGCAATGTTTATAGAGAACCAGTCAATGATTTTGCTGACTATAACCGTTTTAAAACACTGCATTCATCAAATGGTTTAATACGACACACTAGTTTTTTTGGCATTAGTTAGTTTTATACTAGATGCATCATAATTGGATATACGTGTTTATAAGATATTACGTATATAAGGATAGAGATCATATATTAGCATACTTGTATAACTACTTTTGCATTTCAGCTATATCATGACAGATTCTAAGCACTCTACAATTATCAAACACATCAGTATCACATACCAGTTGTGAGGATGATACAGACAAGAGGGTCACAGGAGTTGAAGGACCACCAACACCGGCGGACTACGTGCCTGGCCCGGAGGAGCCAGAGCAGGCACCACCCTCACCCGTTTACTTACCTTATGTACCGGAGCCAGTGTACCCAGAGTATATACCACCCGAGGATGATGTCTTTCCAGCCGAGGAGCAGTCGTTGCCTGCCGCTACCTCACCCACTGTTGACTCACCAGGATATATTCTCGAGTCTGATCCAGAGAGGGATCCGTAGGAGGATGATGAGGAGGATCCTGAGGAGGACCCTGCCGACTATCCTGTTGACAGACGAGATGATGATGACGATGATGATGATGAGGAGGAGGAGGAAGAGCACCTAGCTCCTGCCGACTATACAGTTGTTGCTTTACCAACTGTTGATCATGTCCAATCCGAGGAGGAGACTGAGCCGTTTAAGACTGATGAGTGTGCGGCTACACCACCATCACCCCTCATTCCATACTCATCACCACTTCCCCAGATACCATCTCCACCATTACCTATACCATCACCACCACCTAATAGCCCTACTCATATCGAAGTTCCTGAGAGTTGTTTACCGCTTTGGAAGAGGTTGTGTTTTGCTGCTCCCACCCCTAATCATGAGGTCGGGGAGAGTTCAGTAGCCGGTGCTGCTAGGCAGGATGGACCTGCCGTAGC